>CAUYLG010034476.1:0-21641 GCA_963573385.1 Cacajao melanocephalus | reverse complement strand
TCATACTCAGGGTTTATGGGTGACTGGCTTGGGGTTTCTCAGGGTTTGAGGTTTTTGCTATTTTGCTAAGTAGGAGTCCTGATTAAAAAATCTGGAGATAATAGATGCTGCAGAGGATATGGAGAAATAGGAACACTTTTATACTGTTGATGGGAGTATAAATTAATTCAATTGTCAAAGACAGTGTGGTGATTCCTCAAGGATCTAGAACCAGAAACACGATTTGACCCAGCAATTCCATTAAAACCCCAAAGCATTATAAATCATTCTACAATAAAGACATATGTTCATGTATGTTTACCGTGGCACTGTTCACAATAGCAAAGACTTGAAACCAACCCAAATGCCCATCAATGATAGACTGGATAAAGAAAATGTGGCACATATACACCATGGAATACTATGCAGCCGTAAAAAGGATGAGTTCATGTCCTTTGCAGGGACGTGGATGAAGTTGGAAACCATCATTCTCAGCAAACTAACACAGGAACAGAAAACCAGACGCCACAAATTCTCACTCATAAGTGGGAGTTGAACAGTGAGAATACATGAACATAGAGAAGGGAACATCACACATCAAGGACTGTTGGGGGGTTGGGGACCAGAGGTGTGATAGCATTAGGAGAAATACCTAATGTAGATGACTGGTTGGTGGGTGCAGCAAACCACCATGGCACGTGTATACCTATGTAACAAAGCTGCGTGTTCTCCACATGTATCTAAGACTTAAAATATAATAATAAAAAATGTGCAAAGAGGGTGATTTCTGAAGTCTACTTATAATTTATTGCCTTCACTGAGATGGATTAAGACGTAAGGTATGATACGATTAATTTTATTTCCTTAAAAATAAAAGGTGATCGGTTCCTTCTCTTCCTCTTTTTTCTTCTGCTCCCTTTGTCCTTTTTCTCATGTTTTGCCTTTTAGGTACCTGGTGGTAAATAATAGTAAGCAATCTGTAAGTTTCCAGATGTATACTCTTACCAAAAGTATTCTGATTGAACTTTAAAGATTGCCTTTGAAATTTACCCTTTCAAGGACTTTCCCACCAGAAGCAGGTAAAATGGAATTGTTACATGAACCAATGCTTTTATAAAGCCAAGTATGATGAGTGTTCAGCTTCTTCAACCAAATGTCTTCAACCAAGTGTCCATACTCACTTGGTATATTTGGGAACATAAGAGGGTGATTTAGTTGTCAAAATAACTGGAACATATGAACTGCATACAATGTCCAGGGCCCACAAATAATATCTTTAAAAACACAATTTTTCTACCAAAATGCCAATAATTATACCAGTATGAAACATTAGTCTAAGGGAAGAACAGTATTACAATCTCATTCTTTCATCTTTTGTCCAGAAGGATGATTGAATAGACACAGGTAAAATTCCAATGTGACATAATGATTTTAATAGAAACAACTTTTTACTCTACTCGTGATTTCACTAAGATAAAATTTTGTGTTAATATTGGTATTTGAGAACCCGTCTCTACAAAAAATTTAAAAATAAAATATTAGCTGGAAATGATGGTGTACACTTGTGGACCTAGCTGCTTGTGGGGATCAGGTCTGTGGATCGCTTGAGCCTGGGAGTTCTAGGTTTCAATGAACTATGATTGTCCGACTGCATGCTAGCCTGAGCAATAGAACAAGACCCTGTCAAACAAGAAAGCATGTGTTAATATTCAACGAACTAATTTGATTGGAAACTGTTCCAATATAAATTCTTCATGGAATTTTAGCTACTCTTTAGTTTTAAATTATCTATTTGTGCAGTTACATCCTCTTGAAAGGTAAATGCTTTTGTAAAGATTCTTTTCCAACCCTTTTCTGCCAGAGTTAATTGCTGTTCCTTCAGTGTTTCCAAAATCTTTGTACTGATTTTTTACCACATAAGTGGTATTTGTATCACAGTATTTTCAATGTATATGTTACACACAGGATTTAGAGTTCCTTAAAGATAGGCACTTTTTAAAATCTCCTGTATGGAGCTCAGAAATGCTTCATAATTATTACTAAATGAATATATTTTGTCAAGTAAAGAACACTGTCCATAAAAATATTACTTCAAAGATTTTAATGAACGGCATATCTTCCTGCAATATTTGGGGTGAGATCAGATTTCTCACTCCACTGTGATATATGTGATATGGATATAGAATATTGTATATATATTAGCCAAACAACAAACAAACTTTCGAGTTTTTCCTCTCCTTTTTGGACAGAGAACTGTCTAAAACAATTACATTATCTCCATCATTTTAACAATGAAGGAATAAATGATTTGTAAGTTAAAAAGGGCATTTTTCTTTAAAACGTGAATTTAATGCTCATCTATTAAATGTAAGGCTCTCAACTTATGAAGTTAGATCTAGCTCTATGCTACATTTTGAACCAGTTATTTTACGTTTATTTTTCTTTCTGACCTACTACCTATGCTGCCTCTTCTCTGCTTCCTTACACCATTGTTCAGAACTCTGTGAATCACAGAACCAAGAATTATTGCTTTGGGTAAAAACTAAGAATCACCAAATAATTGTTCAATAAGATTATGCAAAACATCAAACTCTTGACTTCCCCAAACCCCAGTAAAATTTTTTCTGGCTTTTATTTGATTACTTCATACTCCATGTGTCTGAGCATCTAACAAATTAAGGTTTAAGACCAAGTGTAAGTGGCAGAAAAAGCGTGATCCCTACATCTGTGTTAACCTTCGAGTAGAGAGACTCAATATATTTTTGTTGATTGATTACTTCCACCTCTTAGAAAATAATTTGGATTGTAAATAATTTCCTTTATTGATTTAACATCAGTGGTAAAGATTTCAGCAAAAATTACAAAATGATTGGTTTTTTGGCCTTTTCAACCTGCTTCCCCAATCCAGAGATAACTCTGTAAAGCAGCTACTTATTATTGCTGAATCTGTTGGAAACTTCTTTGTTATAGTCATGAATGAGACAAGGGCACAAACATCTGCCTTGTTTAAAATTAGTTTATAGAAGCCATGAACAAAGTAATAGACAAGGAGAATTGTACAGCACAGAGTTGTTGCCTTCTTGGAGCACCAGTGATGCCAGCATCTGAAATATAGATTGAGAACATGTAGGAACCTAACCCATTTATCACAGTAGCCACAGGGTCATCCAACTACAGTGGTAGGGCCAGAGATGTATTCTTTCCTCACACTTTATGTATAGACACAAAATGAACAAGTACTTGGCAATACCATCTCATTGTATTATTAACATAGAGCTGGTTTTTCTTTCTCTCTTTCTTTGTTTTAATTGCTGGGCATGTCTTCATGTGAGGCAAATACTGCAATCTTAGAATAATTTAATGAATTAAATTTTCTTCTTAACTGAATACGTTCCAGTAACTTAAAAGATAGGAGTCGTTTAATTTGTTTCATTTAAATTCAGGGCACTGCTACGTTGCAGACATGCTCATTCTGGGTTTCGTTGCTTTTAGTAATCATCTTTCAAAAGGATTTTTCAATTTATTCCAGGAAGGATACTAAAAGAAAGGAAGGAAAGAAAAGAAAAACCTCAAAATAGAACATAAAGAATTGTCACTCACATTAAGATAGGAAAAGAAAATGACAGCGTTGTCATCACTGCTCCTAACTCTAAAGACGGTACAGCTTAACAGTCTGGTTCATAAGAACTAAAAAAAGATGGCATTTGTAAGAAGTTTATCATTTTAAAGGTGCCTTGTGGTTCTCTTTATGGGACTTCTATTTAACATATATTGTTTTATTTAATACCTATTTAAGCATTCAAAAAATTAAAAAGCAAGAAATGCTATAAAGCCCTCCTCATAAAATCAAAACATCTTTGCATTTTCACTTCTCCAATTCCTAGCTAACTATGAGTAAGTCACTTTCACTCCCCATTTTCCCTCTCTCTATATTTGTGTTATTAATAGTTACTGCAATAAGGTGTTCTTGTAAAATTAGTGCAAAATACTCCTTGTTGCACAGTTGGCATCCGGCCAACACTAAATTATTTGGATAGCTTTTCTGAAAATGATCATTGAATCAGACTGAATCTGAAAGTCATATTAACCATAAAGAAAGACTCAGAAATCATGATTTATGTTCTTAGTACATTATTGGGACAATGTTTTCAGAAATCTGTCTATCACCTTCCGTCTGTCTATTCCTTATATCCTAAGTTCCTTGCTGGCATGATTCCTCAATATTTATTAAACTACCATTGATAAAAGCTTTTTAATATAGCACTGAGGTTATGCAAATGACTTAGAACATATGGTACATTTTTGACTAATGTGTACCCTGCAAATCTAACCATTGCTTTTGAATCTAAAGAAGAACGTGATTTTTGCTACGTGGCCAGACGCGGTGGCTCACACCTATAATCTCAGCCCTTTGGGAGGCTGAGGTGGGTGGATCACTTGAGATCAGGAGTCTGAGACCAGCCTGGCCAACATGGTGAAACCTCATCTCTACTAAAAATACAAAAATTAGCTGAGCATGGTGGCACATGACTATAATCCCAGCTATTTAGGAGGCTGAGGCAGGAGAACCGCTTGAACCAGGAGGCAGAATTTGCATTGAACCGAGATGTTTCCACTGCACTCCCTGGGTAACAGAGTGAGACTCTGTCTCAAAAAAAAAAAAAAAAAAATTCATGGGTGAGAATGTCAAAATGAATTGCCAGAAAAAGAAAGAAATTAAGGCAATATCCAGATATGTAAGGATATTGATTCCCACCTTTTGTAAAGAAACAATTTCACTAGTTAAAAAAGAAGGCAATTTCACATCTTACCTTTGTTTCTCTTAAACAATTGTAGATGTCATTATGCTACTGTGTCCACTTCCCGTGTGTAACTTAAAGGGTGACTTTAACCTCGTTGTTACTGTCTTCTGATGAATGAGGTCTTTGGAAGTAATGGCAAATGGTAGCAGCATAGCTCATCAAGCCTCCTGCAAGGAGAGAATCACATTTATAAACTAGGTGCTATTTTCCCCATAGTACCTCTTAAAGAGCTCATATCATCAAGCAGAAAGGTTTTTAAACAACTTTAAGGTAATGAAAAAAGTAGTACTTACAAAAAGTGCAAAGTATATTATTATCGTCCTTTTCCAAAATTCTTAGGTTTCCATTTCAGCCACCTCTTTTTTCTTTTTCTTTATTGGGGAGGCTTCAGGGAGCTTTTACTCATGGCAGAAGGCAAAGTGGGAGCAGACTTTTCACATGTTGAAAGCAGGAGCAAGAGAGGAAGGTGGGAGGTGCTATACACTCCCCTTCTTTCCCTCCTTCCTTCCCTCTTCCCTTCCTTCCTTCCTTCCCTCCCTCCCTCCCTCCCTCCCTCCCTCCCTCCTTCCTTCCCTCCCTCCCTCCCTCCCTCCCTCCTTCCTTCCTTCCTTCCTTCCTTCCGTCCTTCCTTCCTTCCTTCTCTCTTTTTCTTTCTTTTTCTCTTTCTTTCTTTCTTTTCTTTCTTTCTTTCTTTCTTTCTTTCTTTCTTTCTTTCTTTCTTTCTTTCTTTCTTTCTTTCTTCTTTTCTTTCTTCCTTTTTTGATTCAAGATCTCACTCTGTTGTACAGGCTGGAGTGCAGTAGCACAATCTTGGCTCACTGGCGTCTTGACCTCTGGGGCTTAAGCAGTCCTCCCACCTCAGCCTCCAGAATAGCTGGAACTACAGGTGCATGCCATCATGCCTAGTTTTTGTGTTTGTTTGTTTGTTTTTGTATTTTTCATAGAAACAGTGTTTTGCCATGTTGCCCAGGCTGGTATCAAACTCCTGGGCTCAAGTGATCCCACCCCCTCAGCCTCCCACAGTGCTGTGATTACAAGAGTGAGCTACTGCAGGCAGCCTACACTTCTAAATGATCAATTCTCAAGAGAACTCACTCAAACTAGGGTAGTAGCATGAGGGATTGTACAAAACCATTCATGAGAAATCTGCCCTCCTGAGGCAATCACCTTCCACCAGGCCTCAACACTTTTTTTTTTTTCTACAGGTTTTTGTGGAATGGGTGTTACTTGGTTACATGAATGATTTCTTTAGTGGTGATTTCTGAGATTTTGGTCAGTCACCTCTTTTCATTCTTAGGATGAAAAACTAAAGATTTCTCATATATTTATTTTTCTTCTTTGACTTATATATTGTTGGGTAATGTTTATAATTTATTAAACTTAGTGCTAAATTTGTAGCAGAGTAGTAAAAATAATGGATAAAAATTTATGGCTTAATTTATAAGGAAACTATCAGAAAGTAAAATTTCTAACCCAGCTATGAGACGTAGTGGGATCTAGCTTTTGTAAATTCATAACGATGATATCCAGAAGTAACATTATGTTTCTATTAGAAAAAAATGTAAATATCCTAAAGAAGGAATCTTTTAAAGTACGATTTAAGATCATTTTTAGATTATTACTCACATATATTTAAATAAAACTAGGCAAAATTTTTATGTCAAAACTTCTTTTTCTTTCCATCACAAGCACATACAGGAGGCTTTGGCTCTGCAATTGATTTTTAATGAGGCAAATCCCTCAGATTTAGAGTAGAATCCCTAAAGGCCCTCTATCAATTCCTTTTTATTAAGCTAATGACTTTTTAAATGAATTATTTTGGGGAAAAGAACTGATGGGCTTACGAATGTTGTTTTCACCCTAGGTGAAAAATCTTCAGGCAAGATATGCTTTAAGAATGAATACCTTTTTTATTTCCAAGAAAATTGCTTTTTAATTATTCTTATTAAAATGAGCTAAGGCTAACAGCAGCTTCTGAGGGTCTTGGGGGTTTTCAACCTGCTTTTGACCAAAACTCTTAAAAAGCATTCAGCTTGTACAATGTACACTACTTGGGTGATGGATGCCCTAAAATTTCAGACTCTACCACCATACAATAAATCCATGTAACCAAAAACACACTTGTATCCCTAAAGCTATTAAAATGAAAAAAATAAAAAAGAAAACATTCAATACAAGTAAGAATATATTAATACATTCCATCTATAAACACCTTCCTTAAGAAACTATTTCTTAGCCTTCCTTTTCAATCCATTCTATCATTTAAAAAGCCATATCAGTAAAAATGTGGACCCCTAATAAAAAACAGTATCTATAATTTTACTTTAAACATTATTTTCTTGTTAAAGATGATGAGTTCCACTTTCGGTGTCTTTTTTAAACACTTAGTAGACCAGCTTATATATTTTTCCTCATCTGAACATCTTCTGTATATGACCACATTCTTCATATCCCTGTTAGTAATAAAAATTTCATAGTTTATATAAATTTTCATCATCACTGAACATCAAATAGTATGAGCCTTATTCGTGAATTAAAGTATTTTGTAGCCACATATAACTAGGTTTTCTATTTGGAGGCAAAGCTTATAAGGATATATGAATCTGTAATTGCTATGTTTATAAGCAGAAATCTACACGTAAGATTATACATGAAAGAAAAAACTACTGGACATGAGAAGAGAACCTTACCAATAGTCACTTAAATAATTACTAAAACCAGCCCTTATGTGATGGTTTTCCAAAGACATAATTGGTAATAACTCTGTTAGCAGACATGCTTTATTGATGTAACTTCTGTTTCATTTGGTTTTTTAAATCATAAATAAAAGTCAAATTGAAAGCATGTATAAATAATAATCATGTATTCATGTCTATGGTGTAATTTTTTACTGAAATAATATTTGAAGTAAATCAAACGTTTTTATTTTTTTATCTGATTTAGATGTTTAGGTCCATCTTGTGTTAAGGAAATTGATTTCAAACTCTTCAAGTAGAAGCCTCTTCTCCATACCTTCTTTCCTATCTTCCTCAACAATGGCAAAACAAGCTGTATCTCAGAAAATAAAGCTTTGGTGCATAAGCCTACTTTATGCTGTAATATACTTTCCACTTATGTGAAGGAGATAATTTAAAGAGTGTAAAGATCACAGGTTCTGGGAGACAGGTAGCTTATCTATTGCTCTGTGACAATGAAAACATTACTTTAGGAACTCTTTTCTCCTCGTCTGTTAAAAGAGCTAATTATACCTACTTTACACTGTTGTAAAAAATAAGCCTTGAATTTGTGTAAAGCATCATGTGCCGTGTTTAGCATAGTTCTCTATTTGTTCATCTATGTATTTTCATCACCTACAACAGAACTGAGTACATAGGATCGTTATTCTTTTCAGTTCCAATAGAAACAGATTACTGCAAATGTATTGGTTTAAAACCACATAAATTTATTATTTTATAGTCCTGAAGGTCAAAAGTCCTAAATTAAGTGCTGTGTCCTTGCAAATGCCCTAGGGGAGTATCTGTTTATTTGCCTTTCCCAGATTTTAGAAGCCGCCAACATTGCTTGGCTCATGGCCTCTTCCTCATCATCGTAACTTCTACTTCTGCTTCTGCCTCTGACCCTCCTGCCTGTCTCTTATAAGGATCTTTGTGATTATACGTGGCACACATGGATAATCCTGAAAAATTTCCATCTCAAGATTCTTCATCTAATCATAGCTGCATAGTCCCTTTTGCCATGAAAATTTGCATACTTATAGCTTAGGAAGATTAGGATGTGGTATCTATTAGAAACAATTATTCTGTCTACCACAGTATCTTATCAATAAATACATGTTATGTAAATTAACTATAGGTTGTATGTAAGAAGCTGATTCATGTATTTATGCTTTTAAACAACTATCTCATTCATATACATGTAGTTTATTGAAAGCTTGGCTTGGTAGAATACAAGTAGGAAACAATTTTATTATTACAAGATGGTTCATTACAAACTCTTTTTATCACTTGTTTTTGTCCTGACACTGAAAAAAAAAAAAAAAACCTGAGATATGTGTTACATATTTTCCTGGTTATTTACAGATAATACAACCTTCTGCAGCCGCTGATATGTAATACAACAAAAATAAATATTTTTTAGAGATTAAAAAAAATTAAACTCAGTTTAATACTAGAAGTCTCATTTGATTTAAAAGTACTTTCTTCCCCTAGCTTAGTCAACATCTGAATGTGGACAGAGTGCCTGCACTGTAGATAGGAAAACATAATTGGTTATCACTCTCTCTAAGTTTTTCCTCACTTCTTAATTTCTCTTTATATGACCTAGGATTATAGAATGATGAAGAGTTAAGGACAGAAAATATTTTGCTGAACTAATGCAACAGGCATAGCTGATGTTGTTGCATTCTTGAAGGAACGGATATGAAGGCTGGCTTTCTTTCAGGGAAGTGCTTTTATAATTTTTTTACTTTTTTGGCTTGTACAATTTTATTTTAGAAAACTATCATGAGAGACGCTCTTTGTTATAATTTCATTGATTTAAATTATGAATAATGCCTCCTCCATATGGCCACATAAAAATTCCACTACAGACTCCTAGATTTTGGCAGTCTTCTCCTTCTTTCAGGTCTCCACCCCCTGCTTTTTTTTCCTTCTAGTAGTCCTATTAGGCAGAGTCAGTTTACAATAAATCAGTCTGATGCCTGGCTGCCTTCTCATTGCCCTATCATTTGGGCCATGAGAAATACAAAAACATTGCTGTCCCAATATGTTTTGAATATTCTTGAAAAGTTTTCTATATTCTAACCTACCACAGGGCAGCTTTAGTATTAGACTCTCAGCTGAAATCTTCTTCAGTCATGATTCAGATACCAGTACCTACCTCTCAGATTCCAGTGAACACATTTTAAATTCTCCAAAACTGTCGCCCATTGATCCTCGTTATTAGGTCTCTTCTCCATCCATAGTGCTCTCTCAAGAAATTCCTACTACTATCAACCTCTTTTTTTTTTTGAGAGGTAGTTTTGCTCTGTTGCCCAGGCTGGAGTGCAATGGTGCCATCTCGGCTCACTGCAACTTCTGCTTCCTGGGTTGAAACGATTCTCCTGCTTCAGCCTCTCGAGTATTTGGGATTCCAGGCATGCACCACCACACTGGCTCATTTTGTATTTTCAGTGAATACGGAGTTTCTCCACGTTGGTCAGGCTGGTCTCGAACTCTTGACTTCAGATGATCCCCCCACCTCTGCCTCCCAAAGTGCTGGGATTACAGGCATGAGCCACAGCGCCCGGCCAGTATCAACCTCTGAATGAAGTTTTTGCTTTCTCTTTAATTTGGAAGCAAGTGGAACATGATGATTTAACATTTTTAGGATATGTCTCAAAATCTTATTTGAAAGCCAGTTTTATGTCTTTCTTTATAATATAGGCGTATTTAAAAAGTGTTTGTTACTGACTTCGTAGTACCTTTGCCAAAACCCTATAACTAAAATAATCACACTTCATATTGTTTTGCAGTTACATACAAAGGAATAAGGAATAACTGTCATAAAACGAGGCTTTCAAATCAAACTGCATGAAGTAAAACATAAGTCCAGCCATTTTGCTTTTACTTACGCCATAGTGAAAGAGTAGATACATCCACGAGTGTTCATAGCAGCACGTTCAAATGAGTAACAACTTCAAAACAACTTTAATGCCCAATAGAAGAATGAATAATTATTTACAGTATACAAAGAAACCCCTTATGGTAATAAAAATGAATTAATTAAAGTTATATCCATGAATATGAATAAATCATTATAACATAATTTTAAGATGAAAAAGAAGCTAAGAAAGAATATGTTCAATAAGTTTCTATTTTAAGAAGATTTTTAAAACATCTGTTTAAAAGTATTAAAGAAGAAAAGGAAATAATTTTTAAAGTCAAATACAGAGTAGAATGATGATTAACAGAGACTGGGAAGGGTAGCAGGTTTGGGGATGGGGGAATAAATATGGTTAATGGTTGCAAAAATACAGTTAGAATAAATAAGATCTAGTAATGGCGAACACAACAGGGTAACAACAGTCAACAATTATTTGTTGTATATTTAAAAGAATGGAATTGGAATGTTCCTGGAGCGAATAAATGATACATGTTTGGGATGATGGATACTCCAGTTCCTCTGATGTGATTATTACATATTCTATGCCTGAATCAAAACATCACATGTACCCCATAAATATGTGTACATACTATGTACCCCTAAAATTGGAAAAGATACAGATTACTGATTGTCTCTGGCTTAGGAAGATAGGAATGAAACAAGTACTGAGAGAACTTTAGTAGCTTGAGCAAAGTTCTCTTTCTTAAGTTGAGTGAAATTTTCATGGCTGTTTATTATTTTGCTTTGTAAGTTATGAATATATGTTCTTGTTTTTGTATATATCAAATATTTTCTAATATATAAAAGACAGGCTATCAATGATTTTAAAATCAAATAATAATAACAAGAAAGACAGACACAAAAATAAGTCTACCATTTGCTAGTTCTGTTATTTGGGATAAGTTATTAAACTTTACTAGACCCCCTTTCTTCATCTGTGAGATGAAAATAATGGGGGTGGTTGTGAAAATTAACAATAATGCAATTAAAGTAATCATAATTATAATAAGCAAGTGTGTATGAAAATGACTACAAGCCAGGCACGGTGGCTCACGCCTATAATCCCAGCACTTTGGGAGGCTGAGGCAGGTGGATCAGGAGGTCAAGAGATCAAGACCATCTTGGTCAACATGGTGAAACCCCGTCTCTACTAAAAATACAAAAAATTAGCTGGGCATGGTGGTGCGTGCCTGTAGTCCCAGCTACTTGGGAGGCTGAGGCAGGAGAATTGCTTGAACCCGGGGGCGGAGGTTGTGGTGAGCTGAGATCGCGCCATTGCACTTCAGCCTGTGTAACAAGAGCGAAACTCCATCTCAAAAAAAAAAAAAGAAAAGAAAAGAAAATGACTTCAATATAGTCAAGTACATTCAATCATATTTAGGGTATAATTCATTTTTAAGTATAGTAAACTAACAACAGCTATTATAATACCTTTTGTGCATAAAATATATTAATTTTTACTTTTACCGTATTTTTAAGAGCCATGCAAAAGTTACAATTCTTTTAAGAATGTAATAAAGAATCGGAAGTCTAACCTAGGTTTTTTATAGTATGGCTAACATTTTATTTTACAACTCTCTATAATTTACACTTTGAAATCCCTTATTTCCAAAATTATAAAAGTGATAAATAAGGTTTCCCAGATAAATGCAACCAGTTTCTCCGTTCTCAATTTTTTAAAAAAGTTAGAAAGATATAGTTTCAATAGTATCTTTGATTATTATGCTGGAAAAGGATTTTTGAAAGATTGCATTTTATTTTGTTTTTATTGAAGGGAATGCTCAGTCATAAGGACCAGTAGGAGATTTTCCAAAGTTCTACGACATGATAGAGAGAGTTCAGAATCCTGATTGCCTAGTTCTTCTTACTGAATCTGTGTCGTCTATTAATTTCAACTGGCATTAAATGCCACCCAGTTAATATGTGCCACCCGGTTTATTATTCAATTACATTTTTCCCCAAATATTGAACACACAGGATGAGCAGCATTAATCTAGGCTCTAGTAGACACAGGCATATCTCTGAGGAAAGAGAAAAATGAAATAATCAGAGAGGAGAAGAGAAATAAAATAAGACTAAAATTAAACAGATTTGTTAATTTGTAGGGGGGAAGGATAAAGGAGAAGACTAGAGAAGTGAAAAGGAGGTCTCCTGAAAAGCTATTTATGTTGAAACCAAGGTGGCTAATAGCTGTTAATTATTCTAAGAGGCAATGGTAGCCCAATTTATATTTATTGTAAGTACTCGGCAGTATTTGTTGAATATTTATTATAGATCAGGTGCTGTTCTAAATTTGAATATTGAATTTGGAGCTGTGAGTATAGCAACTAAATTTACCTCATTATAAAGCTTACACAAATAATTAGATAGGTATACAGACGATCAATTAATTAACAAATACATGTTACAATTATTGTGTGGTTTTAAGAACTATGGAGAAAAAAATAAAGCAAAGTACAAAGGTTTGAGCGTTCTAACGGAAGGAGATGGAGGTTGATACTGTTTCATATAGAGCAGCCATTATCAATACAGAGTGACAGGCAAGGTCAAGTCCCTGAGGTTGGAACATGGGTTTCAGAAACTGAAAGAAGACAAGCCAGGTGTATCTGAAAGCAATTAGGTAGAGAAAAATGTAGGGCCAGATCACGTAGTGATTCGTGGAGCAGTGATGAACTTTGGCTTGTACTCTGGGCTAGATAGTTCCCGTTGAGGAATTTTAAGAAAAGTAACATGATCAACTTTAATGATTAAATGATCACATTTCTCATTGTGTGAAGACTAAACTGTGAGAGGGTGAAGTGGAGAGTTGGGCTGCTAAAGAAATAATTTAAATAAGAGGTAACAGTGGTTTGGACCAGGATGTGGCAATAGATGTGGAATTGCTGAGCATATAGACATATTTCATAGACAAAGCCAAATAATATAGAAAAGGACTGTATGTATAGTATTACAGATAGAAAGAAGTCCCAATTTCATGGTTTTTGAGTCATATAAACTGAACTGAGCCAGATGAGGGAGACTGTATGTTTAGGGCCTGGGGAGGGTTGTAGGGATTCAGTCATAGAAGTTTAAGCTGCCTATTAGCCAACCAGCTGGAGATGCAGAGTGGGCAAATAAATACAGAAACATTGAGGCAAAAGGATATAAATATTTGAATGTTATAAGCTTAATGATTTATGTGGTACTATTTTAAACTATCATCCTAGATGAAATCACCTAGGAAGTGAGTACAGATAGAGAAGGCAAGAGACCCTGGGGCTCAGCTCTTGGTTAGTACAACATTTAGAGGTTGGAAAAATACAGAAAAAACAATAAAGAAAACTTTAAAAAGGGAGCCAGTTAAATAGAAGAATTATGACTTTTTGAAACAAAATTGAGATACCTAGAGTTTTAAAACGTTAAGAAACTCTATCAAGATCAAATGAGTCCATGACAAAGCTTAAATTAAAATAAATAGTAAAATTATATTTTTATCAAGGGAATATATGGCTGCGTAAGCATCTTTTTAGAATGTTGTAGAACACTAATCTGCCTGTAATATCTGAGGTCATGTTATATAATCTTCAATAGGGTCTCTCTTACAGAGTACGGATTGACTTTAAGTCAACAATGTATTTTGCTTCTTTTCTCAATGTATTTATTGATTAAAGATTAAAGGTCATATTTTGAAAATAAATTGCCATTATAGTATGCAATAATTTAATGATTATATAATTTTCAAATTAAAAATTTTCATATACTCAAGATTTTTCTCTTTTTCTACTTGACAGATGTTTTAGTTTATCTTCTTATTTTACTTTCTTAGAGGGCTGTTTTAAAACTTGAAAGTTGTATCTCCCTTTTTCCTCTAGTTTTTCAGAAATGATTTCTGTTGGTACTTACCATTTTCTTTAGTCTTTTATAATTTGTCTCCTTTCCTTTTTGATATTTTAGTTTTTAGATCATTATTTTGTAGTATAATAGTAGGCATCTTAAACATTAATAATCTATTTAAATTAATACCCATTTATTTTATAGTCAATGTTTATAGAAAATCATAATCTAACATCTATTCTCAAGATTTTTCACATTTTTAATAAACTGTTAGATACCAAGACTCAGGGAATTATGAGCTCCAATATTTGCATAAGCATTTATATGATGGTGTTGGTTAACCTTAGAAAGTTCTGTAGGGAATGTTGATGAAACTCATTGTAACATGGGTGGCATTTTAGAGAATGGGCTACTTTCTCAATCCTGTTTATAAAACGATGCTAGATTTTCGGACAGTGTTTTCTTAACCAGCGCTTCTCAATCTACCTCTGCTGAGGAATTTTGTTTACCAATGTGTTATTCACCAAAACTGTAAAATAGAGTACAAATGAAGTACCAGAAAAAAAATAAAAAGGTATATCAAATGCAGCACTGATTTTTATTGTTAGATTCCACAGACATAAAGTTCTTTGCCAAAGTTCTATAAAAAGTTTTCAAACATTCGTTCTCATTTCTTCAACTAACATTCATTGTGGGTACCGGTCTACAGACCATACTGTGTAGGAAAACACTTCAAGGTCCCCTGTTCTTGAACTGTCTTTAAAAATACTGCATTTTAGAAGAATATGTTACATAATCTTACTAGATATTATTTTTTAAGGACCTGAAACCCATGAGGCATGGCTTTATAGAAAGACAAGCTGATAATTGCAGTACCAGTGAAGTAAGGAATCCAGGAGATGTTACACCATTAAAGAGGGTGTGTGTTTTCTTCCTGCCAAGTAGCCAGTAATTATTCTAATAATGATAATGCCTTTCATCATAATATGCTTCAAATCTGTTTTAAACATCTTTCTTTGAAACCTCACAACAATCCTGTGGGGCTGACATGATTTTTCTTACTTTATAAAGAAACAGATATAGAAGTCAAGAATTTCCAAGATCACAAATCTCATAATTGGCAGCAGTAGTTTCAGAACTCAGGTTTTCTGCCATCTGTTCTCTTCCAGGTTGATGTAATCGTTATCACTTTGTTATGAAATCTGAATTGAGGAGACATTGAAGCCAATTAACTGAAGAAAGGGGCTATGAAAAGGGATTTCTTTATGATGTTTTGGTTTATTCATACTGCATATAAGGGGGGCCTCAAGCTAATGAGAATGATTTAAGATAGCATTCAGGCTGTTGTAATTAACACAGAGGTTAAGCCAGGATAATGCTTGGCAATACTATGGTGTCGTATTCCCCTTGGGAAGAGCCCCGGGACTGACATTGTACTACGCAAACATAGGCCTGCAAGTAGAAGTACATGTCGTAGGTTAGGGCAGTAGATTTAATTAGCTTTCCTGGAAACAAGTCTATTCTTTTTTGTTTTCCTCACTGGAATATAATTTTAGGAATTTCTATAATAGGTTCAGCTCTATTTTGTGACTAAAGTGACATAATGGAGTACAAGTTGACACAACATTTTTGACATTCACCAAGATGATGCTTTATTGCTTTTTTGTGTGTTTAACTAAACCATGAGATAAGGAAGAATATATAAACTGGGATAAAAAGCTTACGCTTAACCAGGAATTATAGTGATTCCATTGGTGGCTTGTTAACTGGACTGATATAGTAGGTAATAATTAATATATCGGTGTGTATCTGTGTGTGCCTGTGTGTGTAAGGGAGGGTTTAGTTAACTTATACAAGAGTATGTGTAATGCACCATGCTTCAAGGATGCTGGATTAAAGATATTACCTATTTTAACAAATACATGCAACTTGAGAGGGAGTCACTTCTGCAGTATATTAATTCCTTAATGTCTTGTCCTTAATCAGATTCTCACCTTACTGAAACAAGCCTGGTAAATAAGTTTTGGAGATGGAGCTAAAACAGAACAAATTAAAGAAGAATAAAAAGAAGAGGAAAATCACCCAAACTGGTCTGTCTTCAATGTTCCTTTGAACTTTCTCCCCTACTGCGCTCTTTAAATTTTAATGACTCGAGTGTTCACCATTTATGCAGGAACATACCCTTAATGTGCTCAGAAGCACTGCTTGTCTTCTATACATGAGACAGACCACCCAGCAAAGTACCAACCCAACTTGGAGTTTATGAAGTATTATCCATTTGTCTAAAATGTACTGTATTAAAACATAATACTTTGTTAGCTGGTTATGTCAAATTCTTATTGTAATACAAAGATTTAAGTAAAATGTTAATAAATTGACAACATCCAATACCAAAAAGGTCCTAAAAATCTTTTTCAGAAATATAACGGACTTATAGCCTTGCCTAGGTTGGCTGTAAGTCCATTATATTTCTGAAACAATTTTATTTATTTATTTATTTACATTTTTACAAATGGAAACAGAGGCAGCTTATTAAGACAAACTATTCCCAGGTTTATTTGTGAAGATAGTAAGATTCATCTGTGGTGGTTCAGAGATGTTCTATTTTTCACAGAAGGATTAAATTTTTGGATTTGTGGGAGCAAGAAAGATTATTTCATCTTGTCAGTTATTAGATGCAAAAGTACAAAAACAAATTTAAAATGGTAGATCACCTTCTTAGGGTTATAATAAATACCAAATTAGGTTATGTATTTTGTTTTTCAGAGGTATACAACTACTTGCATATAATCATTATAATCATTGGTGTGGTGGCATTGATGGGATTAATTATGCATGTTACATCACCCAATCATCTTCACATGAGAATCCATTAAAATGATATAAATTGAAATGATAGTAAACATAATTCTGGATGTGAACAGCGAACATCAGAGTAATTGGATGCATATATGTGTGTATAAATGTATGTGAATTCATATGTATACATATAACACAAAGAGAGGAGTTGGGAAGAGACAGAGAAATGAGACAGAACTTCAAAACATTAGAAATCGTCTCATAAAAGTACTTATTTTTAAAGGAGGACATTTAGGCTATGAGAAAGTAAAATACTTGACTAGGTCCCAAATAACAGCCTGTATTAGTATGCATACTTAATGAGAATGACAATGAATTATGGAGAGGAGAGAGAAAGAAAGAAAGAGGTGGAGACTGGAGTTTGGGACTGGGGGAATTTAATGATTGTTGTAGAATTATAATTAGCATAAGAACTTTTTATTATACGTTTTCATGGTATAGAGGGTTTTACAAGTATTAATACTTTATTTTTATGCTTGATTTAATCAAAGATAATTTTTACTAAGTCATTTTCTTATTTTGCATAGACAACGGTTTTTAAAAATATGCAACTCAAAATATCTTGTTTGAATTTATTCAAAGAAATTATACCTTCTCATATCAAATACTGTCATTCAGAATCATGAATTAAAAAATGTTTAATTATATTTTAAGTTTAGTAACTATAGCATTATATTGATCAAGCATATTTGATGATTTAGGCTATAATTTTTTAAAAAGCACTAATTTGTGGCCATTATTAAGAATTAAAACCCACATTTGTGGCAGGTCGTAGACTAGCTGATCTATTTAATTACATTTGGATCTGCATTTGGGTCTATTCTTGCCGTTTACCTTTCATGTCATTGCCCTCTGAATTTCCCTCATCAGATATTTTCTCACAGAGTAGTCCCTGAACAGAATCACATGAAATGCTTTTTATTTTGCAAATTTTATTCACACTTACCAAAATATACTCTCTCAGATGTGAGATTTAAATTTTTAGTATAAATTTCTCAGATAATACTAATACAGGAAAGAATTTGTGACATCTTATTCTAGAGGATATAAATGCTACCAATTCCATTATTTTCATTAAGCAGTGGAGAAAGAAAGCAAGAAAGAGAGAAAAAAAGAAAGAGAGAAGAAAGAAAGAGAGAAAGAAAGAGAGAAAGAGAAAGAGAAAGAGAAAGAAAGAAAGAAAAAAGAGAGAAAGAGAAAGAGAGAGAGGGAAGGAGGGAGAGAGAGAGAGAGAGAAAGAAAGAAGAAAAAGGAAAGGAAGGAAGAGAGGCAGGAAGGAAGGAAAGAAAGAGGGAAGATTAATATAATGCTTCTCTGCCTATTATTTTCATTTTACAAGACAGCTGGAATGGAAACATATAAATACTCAAAGATGCATTTTTATTTTGTTAAATTTAGTATTTTTAATATACAAACTAGTCCCAGATTATTATTCAAGGCATAATTGAAAGTTCTCAATATTGAAAAGTTTTGATTGATAGAATGACAGATATGCTGATTGTTTCTGACAAGACTTGTACAACATCATGTATTTTTATAATCGTGAAGATTTTCTAAAATGCCAATTAGTGTTCAAATCCCATTAGTAAATTAATTAAGATGTAGTTAAAATCTGCCACAGAGATTGTAAAACAGACAAATCAAATAACTCATCACCATCCACCCATGATAATAAAGACATTTTCATTGACTCAAGGGAGTTGGCACGTTACTAATTAGTATTAATTCAGTTGTTTCCTTGCTGTTTAATAATAAATTTAGTATGACCCATGTTATAGCTAATAAACAGAAATTAAATAATTTATTCCTCCTTCTTTTACTGATTTTCACACTCCCCTTTTTCTTTCTAATTACAGGCTTTTAGAATATAAACCAGATCACATTTTTCCATATTGTCTTTTAAATCCTGGCATGACTTTGTATCCATTAGAATAGCTTAAGCAGAAACTATTAAAGCAAATTAAAATGAAGATCAGGCTTGAAAAATCCCTGAGCTAACGAAGCCAGTTAGGTCTTGAAAATAAAAACTTTGCTTAAATTGCAAATATAGACAAGAAAACTTGCCAAATTTCTTGTAAATGCTTGTATTAAAAAAAAACAACAAAAACAAAAACAAAAAAAAAACAGAACTTAAGCTTAACCAGTAAGAGGAAGACAGATAACATGATTATAGAACTAGAGATTCTTCAGTGGGATGGAGCAAATAAGGCAATTTTATGATGTTTATCAATTAAATGTTTTCTTTGTATTACCTTCCAATTCATTCCATAAAATCCTATCCTTTATGCTTTTTCAATGGCATTGAAGAATCCTTCTTGTTTGGAGCTGCCCTACTCTTGAATTACTGTTTGTTTATTTAAATAAGTGATTTAAATTATATTTACCTTAGTTTATCTTTTTAACACAACAAATTTCCCACATTTGACCTGCTTTGAAAAATATTGAATTTATTATCTCGCATAAGTGGAATCTCACACATAGCGACACTTTCAGGCAGGTTGATTAAATGGCTCATTGTTTTCAAAGGCCCATGTTCTTCTTATAACTTTGAAATCCACTGGATTAAATTCACCTAAAGTCTTGTTTCTCTCTTGATTTCAAGATAGTGTCTATCACTGCTAAAGGTTTTCTTACTCATCAGTCAACATTAAGGGTAGCCACAAATAATTATGTGAATTTATTATCTCGCATAAGTGGAATCCCACACACAGTGACTTTTTCAGGCAGGTTGATTAAATGACTCACTGTTTTCCAAAGAATCACATTCTCATAACTCTGAAATCCACTGGATTAAATTCACCTAAAGGTTTGTTTCTCTTTTGATTTCAGGACAGCGTCTATCACTGCTACAGATTTTCTTACTCATCACGCAACATTAAAGGTGGCCACAAATAATTTGATGTTGTCTCCATCTTGAGATGAGTTCTGTGTACCATCCCTTTGAATTTGGGTGAGATCCATGTCTACTTGAACAATGGAATATATGGCAAAAGTGACTCTGTGCTTGCTCCTAGATCCAAGCCCTAAAATACTGGTAGCTTCTACTTCGTCTGTCTTTGAACACTTGCTTTTGCAACCTGATGGTCATACTGTGCAAAAGTCTAGTAAGCCCCAGAACAGGGCCTCATGAAGAACAACTGTGGCTAGCTGAACTCCCAGGGAACAGCCCACACCAACTTATGATTCATGTAGATTAGCATCTTAAATGTGAATCTTCTATCCCCAGTCCACCTACCCAGCTGATGCCACATGGCATGGACATGGGTTATCCTCACATTGTCTTGCCCAGATTACTGATTCATGAATTATATAGATGACCATTGTTTAAACTGCTGTCTTCTTCTTTTTTTTTTCAGCGGGAGGTTTAAGAAGTGTTTGTGATGCCGCAATTAATAACCAAAACAGTCATATTTCTGAATAGATAGAAAAATATAAGTCCATATGTTCAGGGTGATGAGACCAACATGGTCCTACTGCTCCCCCCCTGAGTCATTCAGGAAATTCTAAAGCCAATTGTCTTTACCTAAACTCAGTCTACTATTAAAGTTGAGGTGAGGTCAGTTTCCACAGATGTACATGGCATATGGAGCAGTGCTAGGTTCAGTAAAGAGGAAGAAGAATTGGTGGCAGACAAATAATCTGTAGAGTCCACTGCTAACTGCATACTTTCTTTTGAAAAGAGAAAGTTTTCAGATACCATTATTTAAGACAGAGATTTGAAACTTTTATAAACTGTCATTAGGTTGTAAAGACAAAGAGGGACTATTAGAGCAAATGTTAATTCATTAAAGAGCATGTTAAAATTGAGGCTGCACCATTTGAGGCCTTTATTCTAAGAAAATAGATAATTCAGAGGCTTACTACAAGATAAAAGCAATGACATTTAATAGATTATCTCTTAAAAATATGGGATGAAAAACGTGCGAGCCCTTATGGAAAAAAGAAAGCTGACTTTAATGTGAATTTTGAGAACATTCCTTTTGCAAAGCAGGTACTTGGTACTTTACATATACCTTCCCAATACTTCGAGGGTAGACCACAGTGAGATGATTAAGTTCCTAGGCTGGTATGTACTTTCTGCATGACTTTAGGAAAGTTGTCTAACTTTATGAGCTTCTTTTATCCATTTGATAGTGATTTATTGAGCAGTTAGGCTATAATAGACACTATATCTTCGTCTATAAATGAAAATAAGCATACATCTTTTAAAAGTTTCTCTGAAAATTACATGAAGTCCTCTTTGTAAAAAAACACACTTTTATAACAATGTTTAATTATCAATCACGTTTTAAATTTCTATATAACTATAGATGGAGATAGTAATAGCAGAAAGCCAAGTCTATTTTCAAGGTTTTACAAAATATTTTAACTGATAGCAAATTCAAAGAGGAAAGAAATCCATTATTATCAAGACAGAAGGTAGTCTACACACTAAGGGTGCTGTGAAATAACAGGGATGGCTGGAACCAGCTTTATACACAACATGAGAATTTGAAAGAACCATCATTCTCAGCAAACTGACACAAGAATAGAAAATCAAACACC
>CAUYLG010034475.1:0-19133 GCA_963573385.1 Cacajao melanocephalus | reverse complement strand
GGGAAGGGAAGGGAAGGGAAGGGAAGGAAAGGAAAGGAAAGGAAAGAAGGAAAGGAAAGGAAAGGAAAGGAAAAAGAAAACAAAAAAGGCAGATAGATGGTCTTTTTTTTAATCCAACTTGCCACTCTGTGCCTTTTAAGTGGGGTGTGTAGACCATTTACATTCTAGGTTAATATTGATATCTGAGTATCAGAGATTTTGATCCTATTGTGAAGTTGTTAGCTGGCTTGCTTTGTAGGATCTGTGGGCTACATACTTAAGTGTGTTTTTGTGGTAGCAGGTAGCATTCTTTCATTTTCATTTTTATTTCTTTTCTTTTCTTTTTTTTTTTTTTTTATTTTTTTAGACAGAGACTCACTCTGTCACCCAGGCTGAAGTGCAGTGGCACAATCTCAGCTCACTGCAATCTCTGCCTCCCAGGTTCAAGCAATTCTCATGCTTCAGCCTCCCAAGTAGCTGCAACTACAGGCACACATGACCACGCCCAGCTAATTTTTGTATCTTTATTAGAGACAAGGTTTTACTATGTTGGCCAGGCTGGTCTTGAACTCCTGACCTCAAGTGATTCATCCAACTCGGCCTCCCAAAGTGCTGGGATTACAGGCATGAGCCACCATGCCCCTCTCCGTCCTTTCATTTTCACATTTATAACTCCCTTGAGGACCACTATGAGGCTCAGTGCTTGCTTGTCTGGAAAATATTTTATTTCTCCTTCATTTATGAAACATAGTTTAGCAAGATATGAAATTCTTGTTCAAAATTTCTCATCTTTAAGAATGCTGAAGATAGGTTCCCAGCCTCTCCTAGCTTATAAGCTTTCTGCTGAGAAGTCTGCTGTTAGCCTGATGGGGTTCCTTTTGTATGTGACCTAACCTTTTACTCTAGCTGCCTTTAAGATTTTTTTCTTTAGTGTTGTCCTTGGACAGTCTGGTGACTATGCCTTTGTGATGTTCATTTTGTATAGTACCTTGCAGGTGTTCTCTGAATTTCTGGTGTCTGGATATCAATCTCTCTAACAAAATGAGAAAAATTTTATTTAATTATTCCCTCCAATGTGTTTTCCAGGTTGGTTGCTTTTTCTTCTTCTCTCTCAGGAAGGCCAATAATTTGTATGTTTGGTTGCTTTACGAAATCCCATATTTCTTGAAGACTGTTCATTTTTTTTTAATTCTTTCTTCTTTATTTTTGTCTGACTGGATTAACTTGAAAGACTAGTCTTCAAGTTCTGAAATTCTTCTGCTCAGTCCAGTCTACTGACAAAGCTTTCCATTGTATTTTGAAATTCCTTTAGTGAGTTTTTTCATTCCAGAAACTCTGATTTCTTTTTAGGATGTTTACTTCTTCCTTCATTTCTTGGATTGCTTTAGAAGTTTCTTCATATTGATTTTCAACCTTGTCTTGGATCTCATTGAGTTTCCTTGCAATCCATGCTTTGAATTTATTAGCTGTCCTTTCCTTTTTCCCTTTTTTTTTTTTTTTTGGTTTGTTTTTTGGTTTTTGGCTTTTTTTTAGACAGAGTCTTGCTCTGTCGCCCAGGTTGGAGTGCAGTAGCACGATCTTGACTCACTGCAACCTCTGCCTCCCGGGTTCAAGCAATTCTCTGCCTCAGCCTCCCAAGTAGCTAGGATTACAGGCACCTGCCACTATGCCCAGCTAATTTTTGTATTTTTTTTAGTAGAGAGGGGGTTTCACCATCTTGGCCAGGCTGATCTTGAACTCCTGACCTCATGATCCACCCACCTCAGCCTTCCAAAGTGCTGGGATCACAGATGTGAGCCACTGCTCCCAGACTAGCTGCCATTTTTTAGTACCCATTTTAGCTAGAGACCATCACTGGAGAGTTAGGGTGATCCTTTGGTGGTGTCACTACATTCAGATTTTTCATGGTGCCAGAATTCTTATACTTATTCTTTCTCTAGAGATGCTAGAACTTCTAATTTTTGTAATTATTTTCATACAGGTAGGATTTTTTTCTTTCTTTTTTTCCCCATAATGTTGGGGTTTGTTGTTGTTGTTGTTGTTGTTGTTGTTACTTTTCTTTTTTTTCCTTCCCCCTACCCCTGACTCTAGTGGGTGTGGCTATAGAGAACACTTGGTGGTGTCATTTGGCTTTGCTTCTATAGCCCTATGTACTTCTGTCAGCAGGTTTTATATTAGATTATGCAGTTTGACCTACAAGCCATAGATGATGCTTATAAGTAAGAACCTGCTGCTGCCAATATGACTGGGTATACTTGATCCTTGTTTACTGGGAGTAGTTCTTGTTGCCTCAGGTCATGGGCTAACTTGTGGAGTGCACATGGTCTGACTCCCTGCTCACCCTCTTCATGGGTGGGGCTGGGAGCCAACATGGGCAAAGTCAGACCAGGCAGGTCCACCTGTGGTCTCTGGATGGCACGCACAAGCACCAGTGCCAACTGAGAATCCAGTGGGCTGTCACCAAGTGCCCAAAGATGTGCCTAGGCAGGGAGCTGGGAAACTTCCTTGGCCCCAAGTTCTCTGCACAGAGATGGAGGGAGCCTAAACTCCTAATCCAGGAGAGTAGGTGCTCCAGATGCCTGGAGATCTGCCTGGGTATGGAGGAGAGAGGGCCCCCCTGTACCAGGGTTTCTGCCCACGAAGAGTAGTGTAATTCAGGCTGGTCCAGACAAGCAGGTGCTTCCAGTGCTTGGATTTCTGCCTGGGGGTGAAGCAGAGAGAGCCTCACTGCACCACAGTCTCAAGGGAGCAGGTTAGGACACCCAGCAGTGGTACACACAGACCACCAAGGTGGTCACCAAGGTGGTCCTAGCTACAAGTCTCATTGCCCAGGAGAAACTACAGCTATACTAGCTCTCCCCCAACCACAGACTTGTGATGGGAGAGAGCACAATCCCAGTACCTTCTGCCGAGGAGCTTTCCACAGTTCTAACTGCAGAGGTTCTATCATGCTCTATGGTAGGTGCTCCAATCTCTGGCCCAAGACTAAAATTCCTGCATGGCTCTGCTGTTGGGTTGCCAAACAATGGCTGACTTTGTATGCCTCCAGATTAAAAATGCTGTCCTGCTCTTGATCCTGGGCCTGGAAAAATATCCATAGCTTTGCCTGGTATCTGTCCTTCTCAGCATCTCCATCGCTGTCCCCACATTAGCTCCAGGACTTGGATGAATGAAAGTGCTCTCCCTCAGCCTGGAATGCTCAGATCCCTGGTGGAAAGGTGAGTCACAGAGGGAGGCTCTCTCTTGTGGGGGATTTTTTCCAACTCACTTGGAGGTTTCAAAATTATCAAAGTAAAATTTCAGTCAGGGCATTCCATTACACTTACATGTAAATCTTTGTTTTAGTGTTCTATGGCTGCTATAACAAATTATCACAAATTTAGCAGCTTAAAGAATAAATTTCTCACAATTCTGTAGGTCAGAAATCTGGGTGAATCCAGCTGGTGTTCCTGGGTGAATCCAGCTGGTGTTCCTGGGTGAATCAAGCTGAAGCCAAGGTGTCAGCCAGCAGGGCTCTTATCTGGAGGCTCTGGAAATAAATCTGTTTCAAGCTCATTCAGGTTGTTGGTTGAATTCAGTTCCTTGTGATTGCAAGACTGAGGTCTCCAATTCCTTGCTAGCTGTTGGCTGGGAGTCATGCTTCCCTTCATCCATCTTCAAAGCCAACGTTAGTAGGTCATGTTCTTCTCGTGTTTCATTTCTCTCTGACCTAATCTCCCTTCACCTCATCTTCCTGCTGTATCTCTCTGACCTACTCTTCCTCCTTCCTCTTCTGCTTTTAAGGGCTCATGCACTGACATTTGGCTAGCCTGAATAATCCAGGATAATCTCACTATTTTAAACTCTACTGATTAGTAATCTTAATTACATCAGCAAAGCCCCTTCACACCAATGCCTAGATTAGGGTTTGACTGAATAACAATGAGACAAAAATCTTGAGGACACATCTTTGAAATTCTGCCTACCAAAATCCTAGTATTTGTGTCAATTTTATTTATGTTATACATAAACTTTTTAGAAACTTATCAAATGGTTTTTTGAACTAGATATATAAGTTAGTTTATATCCTACTAAGATGGAAAAATTAGATATATTTAACTAACTGCTGGCTCTCTCCCCCAAAATTAACCCTGGAGAAATTATAGAAACATGTGCCACAGAAAGAAAAAAAAATAAGAGAAACCACTGGACTTAGTCTTGAATCAATGTGAAGGAGAGAGATGAGGAGGCAGAGTGCATTGGAAGAAACAGTGAGAGGACAGGTTGGAGAACAGCTTTCCATGTTCCATTCCTGCCTCTCTGTCTAAGTGCCTTGGGACCATCATGTCTGACTCTTCACTACAGATATTGGTGAGCACAGCTTAGGCCATGGTGATGTCCACACGGTAGTGAACAAACAAGAGGAAGTCACCTTTCCAGTCCCTTTCTCTCCACACTCCTACTGTATTATGGCATATCTTGATACTGACTAGAGCCACACATATTATCAGAAAGAGTAATTTATAATTCCAGAGGAGGAAAGAAAGAACCCTCAGCCAAAGTAATTACTTCCCTAAGTACAACAACAATGAAAGAAAGATGACAGATGAAACAACATGTTTCATCTAAAGGTAGATCAAGAAATTTATATAAGCATGATAAACATGCTTAAGGATATCAGAGACTCAGAGCTACCTCACTGCATAACTCCTAAGGCACCAGTCACACTACATTCCGGGAGAATGATGCCTTTGAGTTGTACAATGTGATAGCCCTGTAAGTAATGATATTACTAATATGAAACAAAAACAGGAAGCAAGAAAAATAGAATCCACTAGAAATATTATGTATAAAAATCATATTTTAAGTCACAAAAACAATAGATGTGATAAATAGTTGGATGGTTACTACTGAAGAACAAATTAATAAATTGAAAGAGCAGACTAAGACACTTTTAATAATTTGATAAAGCAGCAGAGAAAAACAGAGCTTTAAACTACAAAGAAAAAACTAAAGATACACAAGTAGGGGCAATAGAATCTTAACAGGAGGGCCAGAAGAAAAAATGTATATATAATAAATATGTCAAGAAACAACGAGTAGAGAAATCTGGTGGAACCACCTTAACCAAGTGATCAAAATGATCACCAACAACAGAACAAGCCAACACTACATGTATATTTCCAGCTCTAACTAAAAGATAAGGTGGTTGAGTTATATTTAGGAGACTGGACACTTCCTGATTAACTGCCTGAACTCTGGAGTCTGACCCAGGTTTGAATCCTAGATCTGCCACATATAAATTATGTGGGATTTCCTATAAGCTACTTTACCATTTGCATTGGGGCCTTTGGGGTTGTTTCTAATGTTCCAAAAAATAGGAGGAACAAAAGTTAATTTGTATCATTCATATAATATATTGCATGTTATTATAAAGAAGCCATTCAAATATTCAGACTGCTAAGTGTGAAGGACCTACAATCCATTTCACTGAGTTCCAGTACAGTAGAGCTAACAGAAACCCCAAAGGCTTCCTACTGTTTTCCACATATAAGGGCTTGGAAGTCATCACCACCGTTCTCACAAGAAAAAGCCTGAACAAAATGAAAACCAACAACACCTCTTAGATGCATCAGAGAACAAACATCATGGGGCAAGCTGCTGGTCCAGAAGCTGGAAAGAGAAGAGGATACCAAGAATCACAGCTTAACAGGAGCAGAAGTCCAGCAGCAGGAGCCCTCGGCTGGAGCCAGTGCTGGTAGAAGCAGTTGAACGGCAGTTGATAAACTTCTGAAGACTCAGCGTGAACTTGCAGGAGAGTTAAAACTCTGAAGGCACCAGGCATGGTGGCTCACGCCTGTAATCCCAGCACTTTGGGAGGCCGAGGCAGGTGGATTACCTGAGGTCAGGAGTTCAAGAACAGCCTGACCAACATGGAGAATCCTCATCTCTACTAAAAATACAAAATTAGCCAGCGTGGTAGCACATGCCTGTAATCCCAGCTACTCAGGAGGCTGAGGCAGGAGAATCACTTGAACCTGGGAGGCGGAGGTTGCAGTGAGCCAAGATCATGCCATTGCACTCCAGCCTGGGAAACAAGAGCAAAATTCCGCCTCCCATCCCCCCACAAAAAATACTCGGGAGGCTCAGTCTTGCAGGGGGAGGACATTTTCACGAGTTTTACCTCTAGGAATTCCTCTAGGCTCACAGTGAAGATCAGGGAAAAAATCCTTTATACTTCAGTCAGGGGTGGGAAAAAGTAACTATTTGAAATACAGTTGACTTCGAACAACACAGGTTTGAACTGCAAGAGTCCACTTATATACAGATTTTCTTCCTCCTGTACCACCCCCAAGACAGCAAGACCAACCTCTCTCTATTAGTTTGTTCTCATACTGTTATAAATCTACCTCAGACTGAGTAATTTATGAAAAAAAGAGGTTTCATTGACTCACAGAGGTTTCATTGACTCACAGTTCCAGCATGGCTGGAAGGCCTCAGGAAACTTACAGTCATGGTGGAAGGTGAAAGGGAAGCAAGCACATCTTGTAAGAGTGAGGGGAGAAGTAACATACTTTAAAACCATCAGATCTCATGAGAATTCATTCACTATCCCAAGAACAGCAAGGGGAAGTCTGCCCCCAAGATCCAATCACCTCCTACTAGGCCTCTCCTCCACCACCCGGGGATTATAGTTTGAGATGTGATTTGGGTGGGGACAGAAACCACATCACCATTCTGTCCCCCCACCTCCTTGGTCTACTGAACATGAAGACTTAGAGGATGAAGACTTTTATGAAGATCCACACCCAGTTTTCTTTCTTTGTATTATTATTATTATTGAGACACAGTATTTTTCTACTGCTCAGGCTGGAGTGCAGTGGCACTGATCACAGCTCACTGCAGCCTTGATCCCCCAGCCTCAATCAATCCTCCTGCCTCAGTCTCCTGAGTAGCTGAGACAACAGGCACACACCATCACATCCAGCTAATTTTTGTATTTTTTGCAAAGACAGGGTTTCACCATGTTGCCCAGGCTGGTCTTGAACTCCTGGGATCTAGCAATTCACCTACCTTGGCCTCCCAAAGTCCTGGGATCACAGGTGTGAGCAACTCCACCCAGCAGTGATTTCTTAATAACATTTTCTTATCTCTGGCTTACTTTATTATAATAATACAGCATATAATACATACAATGTAAAAAATGTTTGTTAATCAACTGTTTATGTTATCAGTAAGGCTTCTGGTCAATAGTAAGCTATTAATAGTTAAGTTCTTGAGAAGTCAAAACTTATGCTTGAATTTTTGACTATGCAGAGGGGAAGGAGGATGTTAGTCCCCCTAAGCAAGAGTCGACTATGCCCAGGAGATTCTGTTCTCCTTAACAAAAGCCTACCTTCAAGGAAAGCTACCTTACCAGAGCCCAGCCCATTTGGGTTTTACCAGAGTATAATCAACCTGAGAGAAGAGAAAATACCCAACTCCAGCCCCATCTCAACTTCCTTTGTCACCTGAAGGGGAGAGGGAGGGTGAAGGGGTGCTGAGAAGACAGTCCAGGGGCAAAGGCTCACTGAAAGGCCAAGGCCTAATCCTAAATGGATAGAACACCTCCCCTCCCCTACACCTTACCATCACATCAGCAGGGCCCCTATATAGATTACAGCTGAAAGAATTACAAGCCTCAGACCCTTTGTAAGAAAAAGTCCCTGAGGAAGCTCAAAGACAGTAGAGGAGAAAAAAATAAGATTATTAGAGATAATTTTAACCTCTGATACTTCTAACTAGAAGCAAACAGCAAACACAGCCAACTTCCAGCCAGAGTTTCATGAAACCGAAAGTCCCAGTTCCTACCTCAGTTCCTTGTAACTGGACATCATAACTGGATATCCTCAAAAAAATTACAAGGCATGCTAAAAATCAAAAAACACAGTTGGAAGAGACAAAGTAAATACGAGAGCCAGACTCAGATATGGCAGAGCTTTGGGAAATACCAAACCAAGAATTTTAAATAACAGCAATTACTACATTAAGAGCTCTAACAGAAGGAACTTTCAAGTCTGTCTAGAGGGGTGCTAGAGCTCAGTGTATGAGAATGGACTCTGGAGGCAGCTGCCTGGATTTGAGCCCAATTCCACACACTAGCTGTGTGAACTTGAGAAGTTACCTAATCAATTTCTGCCTCAATGTCCATTATGAGAAGTTAATTAATTGCCCAAGTTTTTTGAGAAAAGCATGCCTAAGCCGACACAAGAATAATGTCTTATAACGATTGCTATATAGATCAAAATTACCTATTTATACTTTTAAAGTAAGGGTTGTGTGTTAGTTGCTGCTGCTACTGTTATTACCTAATTCAGAGATGGGCAAACAGGGGACAGGGAGGAACAACATGCAAGCTTAGCTGCTGACAGAGCCGACACTAGACATCAGACCATCTTGCTCCAATCACTTTCATCTCATGGATTATAATCAGACTGACTTCTCCTGCCAGCAGTCCCTTCAAAGGCTATTTTCTTCATGGTTTTGTAACCACCCAATGGGTTCACCTTGTCTGTGGCCTAGACAGAGCCAATTTCTCAAAACAAGAGAATTGCAACAGAGAAAAAGAAATTCATGCAGAGCTGACTGTGCAGGAGACTGGAGTTTTATTTTTATTCAAATCAGTCTCCCCAAGCATTTGAGGAGCAGAGTTTTTAAGGACAACTTAGTGGATGGAAGGAAGCCAAGGAGCCAGGAGGGCTGACTGACCAGGGATGAAATCACAGGGAGTCAAAACTGTATTCTTGTGCTGAGTCAGTTCCTGGGTGGGGCCACAAGATCAGATGAGCCAGTTTACCAATCTGGGCGGTGCCAGCTGATCCATCAAGTGCATGGTCTGCAAAATATCTCAAGCACTGATCTTAGGAGCAGTTTAGGGAGGGTCAGAATCTTGTAGTCTCCAGCTGCATGACTCCTAAACCATTATTTCCAATCTTGTGGCTAATGTTAGCCCTACAAAGGCAATCTAGTCCCCAGGCAAGAAGGAGATCTGCTTTGGGAAAGGGCTATTATCCTCTTTGTCTTAAACTATAAGTTTCTCCTAAAGTTAGTTCAGCCTATGCCCAGGAATCAACAAGGACAAGTTAGAGGTTAGAAGTAAGAGGAAGTCAATTAAGTTAGATCTCTTTCACTGTCTCAGTCATAATTTTGCAAAGGCGATTTCAGTTTTGCAGTTATTTATGAAATGCTGATGGTTGCCAACAACTGAACAATACTCTTTTCCTACGGACTTCATGATCTAAATTGTTAAGCTTTCTCAGAGGTGGATACCAGTATAGGAGAAGCCATAATGGCATTCATTTATACTTTTTAGAAAAAAATTAGCAGTCCAAAATTAATGGAAACAAATTTTGCTTTAACAATAATAAACAACAGGTCCGTTACAGAAAACATTAAAGAAATACAAATGCCAAAATATATTCAGGTACCTTCTAGCAAATTTTCAACTGTTATTAATCACAGATTAATCATAGGTTATTATCACTCTGATTTCCCCTGCAGTTTTAAAATAAACTTTTAATTCTTCCTCCTAATTACTGGTACTTCATGGTTTGAAAATCTGAACCTTAAAAACAGTTCCTAGAGGTTTTTGAGATATAATTTTTAATTTAGCATTTTTTATCATAAATAGAATGTTTCTGTATACACCTAGAAAACATGTGGACATTAAGAAGACTTAAATTATCCATTGGTATTGACTTTTGACAATCAGACATTCTTACTCAGTTATGTGAGCTTAGTTCTTGACTACAACCTGGTCAGCTGCATGTTTCTGCAAGAAAGAGAAACTGGATTTTGCTCCACAGCCCTGTCTTTCTCCTGCAGCCTGGATTATGCTGGGAAAGTCACAATAGAGTCACAATGCACAACCACAGGCCTCATACCTCCCTTTCTTATAAGAAGGCACCAAAGTTAACTTTTCAAGAGGTTAAAAATGTAATTTATGCACAAGGTAGAGAATGAATTCATGTCAAAATTTTTTTTCTACTCATTAATAAGAGTAGAAAAGCAAGATAGCAGCAAGATGGCAGCTGGCTTAAGGAACATTTGAGGAAATGGGTGTTGATAGGTATTTGAGAAAAGAACGTTAGTGACTACTATTTTTTTTTTTTTGAGACAGAGTCTTGCTGTCACCCAGGCTAGAGTGCAGTGGCACTACCTCGGCTCAATTCAACCTCTGCCTTCCAGGTTCAAGCAATTCTCCTGCCTCAGCCTCCCAAGTAGTGGGGATTACAGGCATGCATCACCACGCCTGGCTAATTTTTTGTATTTTTAGTAAAGACAGGGTTTGCCATGTTGGCCAGGCTGATCCACTTGACCTCAGGTGATCTACCCATCTTGGCCTCTCAAAGTGCTAGGATTACAAGTGTGAGCCACCACACCCCACCAGTGACTACCATTTATAATGCAGTAACTTGGATGAGATCTTGGAACAGAAAAAGGGGCATTAGGAAATCTGAATAGAGGCTTTAGTTAATAATAATATATCAATGTTCATCAATTGTGACAAATGCACCATATTAACATAAGCTTAATAATAGGAAAAAGTGGATATGAAGCAAGTAGCAACCCTCTGTACTGTAAGATTTAAAGAAAGAGGAAAGAAACATGAAATCTGGCTTAACAGTCAAAGACAGGTTTATTTTGGGGGAACAAACCTGAGAGGGGCTTCTGGCTGATTTCAGTCAGGAGCACTCTCTCTTACAGACTAAGAGCATATATTGGTTTTAGGGTAAGGGGCTTTATCACAAGCTTAGAATGTGTCTGTGTGGGGGAGAAGTTTATGGTGGAGGGGAGGTTATCTTTTGAGCTGACATCTTTCTGGCTGGTTGGGGAGGTTATCTCAGGACTGGCACATCTCTGGTCAGGGAAGGATTTGGAATATTTCTGGTCAGAGATATCATTTGATAGTCATGCCGACCTTAGCCATTAGGCTTTGTTTTAGGCAGTTTTTTATCAAGGTGAACATAAAATGACAGTGCTTGTCCAAGATGGCAATATTCCTGCTCTGTCATGTACTATCTTCACAAATTGCATGTGGTATATTTTTTTTCTACATGCACTTTGAAGATAGTACATAACAAAACTGTTTTAGATTTACAAAAAAAAAAAAAAACTGTTCTAAAGTTTTAAAGATTTTATTAAAAAAATGAAAAACTGTTAACATAAGAGTTCTAGGTTATACAAAACAGGTTAATGTCCTGCAACACATTAAAGCAGTAATAATAACCTTTCAGGTTTTTTCTACCAGTCAGAATTTATTTGCATCACTTCCAGACAAATACCTCAGGATAACATGTAACTTCACAGACTTGGGCCCTTTAATCATTAATAGATCGAAAATCAAACAAGAACATTTTCCTAAATATTTAAATAATCTTTGGATAGACCTGTTCAACAATGCTCCAAATGACATTGGAGGGACACGTCTTCCCCCTTGAGCTTTATTTCTACGTTTTGAACATAAAATTAGCTTTAAAAAAAATAGTTTGTCTTCTGAATATGTTTAGACCTTCTAAAATAGCAGACAATTCAACTTTAACCCAACTCTTTCGACATAGTGAGATACTGCTGAAGCCTGGGAAGCAGGTTTTTCAATAGGGCTGCCAGGTTTAGCAAATAAAAATGCCAGATGCTCTGGTAAATTTGAATTGCAGATAAACAAATAATATAATGTAAATATAATAAACAATGAATAATTTTTAGTATTAGTAGGTCCCAAATATCACATGGCTTCACATTATTATTTCTTTGGGTTCATCCAGTTCTGATACACTATGAAACATTCCCTTAGCAATAAATTGTGAAGGTAGCAGACATATTTTTTGGACATGCACTTTGAATCCATTCACATTTTCAGCTTCTTATGTTCTCTACAAACACAAAACTATGTTTGAATACTGTACCTCATTTGCGTTGTTCTAAAATGACCAATTTAAAATGTCACAGGGGATCTCAGGGTTAGATGTTATCGGAAGACAATGAGATAGCTTTGTAGCCTTACAACACCTGGAGTTTGGCTCTTGGCGAGACAAAGGTAATCCTGATTACGATTACTCACCGTGTTTCTGAGCTTCCCAAGGCAAGGACTTGAATAAGGCCCTATTGTCTATACTGACCTAATTCAAAGTTCTTTGCAGCTTACCTCGTGCTAATCATTACAAGTGGTCTCCAGCTGCTCTTCGGTGTTGGTTGTTTCACATCCTGATCCCAGCCGGTAGTGGGAAGATTTCCTGATCATTTCTGATAAAATAAATTTTACTTCAGTTTTTCTTTCAGGCATAACTGAGAACCAACAACCATAACTGCATTTTACCCTTTCTCTGTTTAACAAGTAACAAAAACCATGGTAGACATTTTTTCTACACTGAAAATAGAAGTCGAGTGTGTATACTGTTCTCCAAAATGAAAGCATATCTCAGAAATTCACCTTATTCAGACCAATGAATTTGCAAACTCCTGTCTCACCTCTAGAACCTTCTTAAGTTGAGCCAATGAGAAATCAAGCTCAGTAGTCAGTGATGGATCCATTGCAGAGGCGCAGATATGCACATACCCGTTCTCCCCAGTGACTGAACACAGTGACAAGAAGAAGCAGATCTGATGCACTGTCCCATTCACCTCCTCTCCCAGGGCCATGCTCCCTCAGGCACGGGAAAAATGTAAACTGTAGAGACTATTATTTCAACTTTGATTAGAGTAAAATAGTACCCCTTCTGGAACTCGGGGTCCTCATTCCATTCCCATCTCAGGTGGTGGATCCTAATTAACTCAACTATCAGAATTTGTCTTTCTTCAGACCCTAAGTGAATTACTAAAGGATGTACTCAGGCAGACAGAAAGGGACTCAAAACAGATGGTCTGAAGGGTTTGAAGAAATGAAAAACAAGGAAAGAGGTCATCTGTAGCTGATTGTCCATGAATATTGATTAAATAATACTATGTAAACTGGTAATAATAATGTCTAATGAAATTCCCAAGGCTGGGCATGGGTTGCTCAGGCCTGTAATCTAAGCACTTTAGGAGACCAAGGTGAGCGGATCACTTGAGGTCAGAAGTTCGAGACTAGGCTGGCCAACATGGCAAAACCCCATCTCTACTAAAAATACAAAAATTAGCCAGGCACCCAACTCATGGCAACCTTGAGTTCTAACAGATTGCTAAGAAAGAATATTTGTGGTGTTACACAGACTCTTCTAGAGATTTATAAACGGAAGAGGGGGCACAATCCCCAACTCCTTAAATATTTTTTTATGACACTAGCATAAACTGGACATGAAATTTAGTGAAGATAGTGCAAGAAGGGAAAGTTTGAACATAGATACAAAAATCCTGAAAAACAAAATTAACAGACTGAATTTATTATATATTAAAAATATGCAAATATACCCAGGCACGGTGGCTCATGCCTATAGTCCCAGCTACTCGGGAGCCTGAGGTGGGAAGATCAACTGAGCCCCAGAGGTATAGGTTGCAGTGAGCTGTGATCACAGCTGCACTCCAGCTTGGGCAACAGAACAAAACTCTGTCTCATCATAAAATGAGAAAAAAATAACAATATCTAAGTATATAAAACTCAAACTGGGTTTATCCCAGGAATTGAAGGTTGATTTAACATTGCAAAATTATTTCATGTAAACACTAACAGATTAAAGAAGAAAAATGTCAATAAATACAGAAAAACCGCTTTGATCAAAATCATAATTAATATACCTCTCTTTCTTCTTTTTTTTTTTTTTTTTTTTTTTTTTTTATACACACACACTCTGTTGCCCAGGCTGGAATGCAGTGGCACAATCTCAGCTCACTGCAACCTTCACCTCCCAGGTTCAAGCGATTCTCCCACCTCAGCCTCTCAAATAGCTGGGATTACAGGTGTGCACTACCAAGCCTGGCTAATTTTTGTATTTTTAGTAAAGATGGGTTTCACCATGTTAGCCAGGCTGGTCTCCAACTCCTGGCCTCGTGATCCACCCACCTCAGCCACCCAAAGTGCTGGAATTAAGGTGAGAGCCACTGTGCTGGACCAAAATTAATCTCTATGCTTATAATCCATAGCAAATTAGGAATAGAGGAAACTTTAATATGATAAAGACATCAATAAAAAAATTACAGTAAATATCATGCTTACAGTTGAAACAATGACAGCCTTTGGGGATCAGCACATAACAAGGCTGCTTGCTAATCAACTCTATACTGGACATTCTAGCTAACATAATAAAGCAAGAAAAAGAAATTGAAAAGAAAGAGAAAACTTTCAGAAGATGTATGCTAAAACTATGTACTTAAGTCCAAATTTACCCACTGATAAATTATTGAAATTAATAAGAGAATTTATCTATTTAGCTGGACACAAAATCAACACACCAAAATGAATTGTAGTCTATAAGTAGCAAATAATCAGAAAATTAAATTTTAGAGACATCACTTACAGTAACATCAAAAACTATGACATTTCCAGATACAAAGATGTGTAAGACCTCTACAAAGGAAATTAAGTTTATTTTGAGAGATATTGAAAAAGACTTTTTAAAATGCAGAGATACATTGTGTTCAAGAATTTTCAAGACTCAACATACCAGTTTAGTCACTAAATTGATTGACAGATTTGATGTCACGTTAAACAAAATCAGAGCAGCTTTTTGTTTTTGTAAAAACTGACAAACTGATTCAAAAATGGGTATGTAAATGCAAATGTCCAAGATTAGCCAATCCACTCCTGAAGTTTAAAAAAAAAAAAAACAATGAAAAGATTTGCTTTTATCAGATATCCAAACATACTACAAAGCTTTGAGAATTAAGCCAGTGTGGCATTGGCTCAGAGACAAACACACTAATAAAACAGATCAGAAGACAGAAACAGACCCCCATACTTATAGAGACTTGATAATGTAACCACCCAATGGGTTCACCTTGCCCACTGCCTAGACAGAGCTGATTTATGAAGACAAGGGAATTGCAGTAGAGAAGGAGTAATTCACTCAGAGCCAGCTGTGTAGGAGACCAGAGTTTTCTTATTAGTCAAATCAGTCTCCCTGAGCATTCTGGTAGCAAAGTTTTTGAGGACAATTTGGTAGGTGGGAGAAAGTCTGATGCCAGTGAGCCAAGAGTGCTAATTGGTTAGGTAGGAGATGAAATCATGGGAAGCTGAAGCTGTCCTCTTGCGCAGAGTCAGTTCCTGGGTGTGGGCCACAAAATCAGATGGGCCATTTTATTGATCTGGATGGTGCCAGCTGGTCCATCAAGTGTAGGGTCTGCAAAATATCTCAAGCACTGATCTTACGAGCAATCTAGGAAGGGTCAGAATCTTGTAGCCTCCAGCTTTGTGACTTCTAAACCATAATTTCTAATCTTGCAGTTAATTTGTTAGTCCTACAAAGGTAGACTAGTCCCCAGGCAAGAAGGAGACCTGCTTTCAGAAAGAGCTGTTATCATCTTTGTTTTAAACTATAAACTAGGTTCCTCCCAAAGTTAGTTCAGCCTCCGTCCAGGAAGGAACAAGGACAGCCTAAAGGGTAGAACCAAGATGGGGTTGGTCAGGTTAGATCTCTTTCACCGTCTCAGTCATAATTTTACAAAAGTGGTTTCAGTCAGGGACAGAGGTGGAACAGCAGACAGGAAAGAAATAATTTTTCAATAGATAATCCTGGGGCAACTGGAACCCTATACAAAAATAGACTGCATGCCAAAATCAATTTAAAAGTAAGTAAAGACCTAAAGATGAAGAGAAAAACTATAAAACTTCTAAAATATAACACAGAAGAATGTCTTTATTACTGCTAAGTGGAGTTAAAAGATAAAAATAAAAACTCAGAACAGCTGGGAAGATGTCTTCACTGCTTGTAGGTGTCTCCATCAGCTAGGTAAGTCACTATATGGAGGGCATGACAAGTTTAACTACCATCCCCTGCATTGTAAAAGATCAGAAAAACATTTCTGAGGCCAGGTGCAGTGGCTCATGCCTGTAATCCCAGCACTTTGGGAGGCTGAGGTGGGTGGATTGCTTGAGGCCATGGGTTCAAGACCAGCCTGGTCAACATGGCAAAACCCTGCCTCTACTAAAAATACAAAAATTAGCCGGGCATGGTAGGACAGGCCTGTAGTCCCAGCTACTCTGGAGGCTGAGGCAGGAGAATCACATGAACCCAGAAGCAGAGGTTGCAGTGAGCTGAGATCACATGGCTGGACTCCAGGCTGGGCAACAGAGCAAGACTGTCTCAAAAAAAAAAATTTCTTAAAGTAAATTCATCATATATTCATAGTATTTCTGATACAGGAGTTAGGCAGATACTGATGTATGGGAGTCCTTGCTAAGGATTTCCTTTTCATAACAAGCAGCCCCCAAATCATTTCCTTTTCTAACAAAGAGCAGCCTGTAAAATGGAGCTGCCAACATAGGCAAGCAAGCTGAAAGCTTGCACAGGTGAATACCAGCAGTTGTTCAGTGAAAAAGGCTACCTGGGAATAGGCTTGTTCAAGATGACGGCTTCATCTTCTCTTTTTGCCAGCCATGTGTACAGTATGGAGAAGACAAGATGGCGCTGGCCAAGTGTAAAACTCATTTGCATAATACAATTAGGGTGGGACAACCAGCCTTCCCTGCCACTATGTAAACGTCACACCTGGTCCAACCAATCTGGGGGCCCTATGTAAATCAGACACTGCCTCCTCAAGGCTGCCTATAAAACCTGCTGTGGTCCACTGCAGGCCAGCTTTTTCCTTTCAGATGCCTGTCTCAAAGCAGAGAGAGAGCTGCCCTCCTCTCTCCTTTCTTCTGCCTTTTAAACTTTCCACTCCTTAACCCACCCACATGGGTCCCTGTTGTTACTCTTTGCAGGAGATGATGAATCCTGAGTATTTACCCCAGACAAGGAAGGCTCTTCATCTCTTTTTTTATTTTAGCAAGATCTACTAAATAAATTGGGAAACTTCTCTTGGGTTCATTTAATTCTCCTTTCATAAAATATCTGGGTTTTGCTTCTCTTGGTGGAAAGTATTTTTTCACACTTAGAGTGTGGCTCTCTTTTCATTCCAGCCCATTCATTAATTCTCATTATTTTCTCTTTTACGTCTCCCTATAGGAAGTATATAAAATTAACTTCCTTAAAGTAGGACTTATTCAATTATGACATATTCCATTAATATGTGCTCATAGAAATATTTCTGAACTGAAAGAGAAAATCTGTTTCTGAAATATTTCTAATCTAGCTTAATATTTATAATTACATTATGATTACATAAATTATAATTTAGGATTACCTATACTTGTTTACCTGGTCTATTTTTCCAATATTTCTGAATAACTACATTAAAAAAATTAACAGATACAACATGTATGGTTCTCTGAGGAAAAAAAACTATAAATTTTGCTTCAAAATTCATGTACTGAGGAACAAACTTGAATGTTTACATTTTTTTTAAGTTTTTAAGGTACAGGTTAGCATAACTACCAAATGATTTAGACAGAGTAATATTTCAACTTCCACATTTCTCTCCTACCATTCATTCTCCTTTGCTTCCCCAGAGAAAGGGGTGCATGTAAGAATATTCATATTCAGCCCCTACTTTGTTATAAAATCAAAGACCTAAGTAAATAGAGAGGAATTCTGCTTTAAGCTAAGAGATCTGTCATCATAATCAGACTGTAAAAGTAATTTACCAAAGATAAGCATTTAAGCCCTAAATTCTTATCAACAACAGAAATGTTTCTTAAAGCATAACGTCTTTTACTAAGTTTCACAGTTAGAAAATGTCAATAAAATTTTCATTGCCTGTTATTGTAATAAAATACTGCTTTATTTCATTTTCTGAATTCTGCCTTCATTTTCTTCAGTAAGACTGAACATTGCTCTTAGAAACAGACATACCTGAAAATATATTCAACTATGTATTTATCTCACCTTTCAAGGTGAAATTTCAGATTTTAAAATTGTAGTTATCTCAGATGATTACCAGAATGGGGGTGTAATGATATCTTGCATTTATGATTATTGATGTGCCTTTTTATAGATTCATTTTTATGTTGAACTACTTATTTTATATGCATTGATGAGCATAATTGTAATTAGTTGTCTAGTTTGGTAAATGAGTACCTGGGATAATTTATGAGTGCTTCTAATTTTTTATGTCTTCTAAAAAACTGGGATACATGTACAGAACGTACAGGTTAGTTACATAGGTATAGGTGTGCCCTGGTGGTTTGCTGTACCTATTGACCCATCCTCTAAGTTCTTTCTCCTCACCCCCACCCCCCAACAGGCCCTGGTTGTGTTGTTGCCCTCTCTGTGTCTATGTGTTCTTAATGTTCAACTCCAACTTATGAGTGAGAACATGAGGTATTTGGTTTTCTGTTCATATGTTAGTTTGCTGAGGATGGTGGCTTCCAGCTTCATCCATGACCCTGCAAAGGACATGATCTGATTCCTTTTTATGGCTGCATAGTATTCCATGGTGTATATGTATCCATTTTCCTTATCCAGTCCATCATTGATGGGCATTTGGGTTGGTTCCATGTTTTTGCTATTGTAAATAGTGCTGCAAGAAACGTGTGTGCATGTATCTTTATAGTAGAATGATTTATATTCCTTTGGGTATATACCCAGTAATGGAATTGCTGGGTCAAATGGTATTTCTGGTTCTAGATCCTTGAGGAACTGTTATACTGTCTTCCACAGTGGTTGAACTAATTTACTTTCCTACCGACAATGTAAAAACATTCCTATTTCTCTACAGCCTCCCCAGCATCTATTGTTTCCTGACTTTTTAATAATCACCATTCTGACTGGTGTGAGGTAGTGTCTCATTGTGGTTTTGATTTGCATTTCTCTGATGATCAGTGGTGTTGAGATTTTTTTTCACATATTTGTTGGCCGTGTAAATATTTTCTTTTGAGAAGTGTCCATATTCTTTGCTCACTTTTTGATGGGGTTGTTTTTTCTTGTAAATATGTTTAAGTTCCTTATAAATTCTGGATATTAGACCTTTCTCAGATGGGAAGATTGCAAAAATTTTCTCCCATTCTGTAGGTTGCCTGTTCACTCTGATGCTAGTTTCTTTTGCTATGCAGAAGCTCTCTAGTTTAATTAGATCCCATTTGTCAATTTTGGCTTGAGTGCTTTTAATTTTCAGTTTAGGCT
>CAUYLG010034474.1:0-39438 GCA_963573385.1 Cacajao melanocephalus | reverse complement strand
CCTCCCTGCCTCTGGGCGACCCCACCTGGCCCACACTCCCTGAGTCATGCTCCCCGCCCAGTCTACTTCACCCTGGTGAGGTCTGGCCAAGGGGGCTGCTGGGTTCCCAGGGATGGGGTCCATGGGACTTTTCCTGGGCAGGGGCTGGACTTGCCCTGGGGCGTGGCTGTGGGACATGGCTCCAAGGCTGGGGTTGGGCCTAGGGTGCCCCAAGCTGGCCTCTCTGGAGGCTCTTGAACCCTGGTGTCGGGACATGGCCCAGGGTGAAGGAGCGAGGGGGCACCTTCTCCCCTAGGTGCTGCGTGCGGGAGAGGCCTGGAAGCTTCTGCGCTGTGCTCCTATGCGGGCCTCACCCCAGGGCGCCCTCCACCTCTGGGGCGGTGGGGAGGCATCTGAGCAGCCTGTCCCTCCCAGGATGGTGCCATTTCAGGCATCGCTCCATGATTGGCCCCAGGGCACATGTGCTGGAGGCTCGGGGCACCTGTGTGGCCTGATGCCCGCCCCCAACCTCCTGTGTCCCAGAATAGCACACACACAAACACACCGGTTTAAATCCTTTATGTCCATGCAGAGATTTGAGTAGAAAAATAAAAAAGCAACAAAACAGTTTGAAATGTGGCGATCGGTGGGAGGGCTCCTGTCCTCCACCCTCCAAGCAGCGGGGGCTGCATTCTCTGCGGGGTCTGTGGGGCCTGCTCCAAGTCATCAGCACTCCATGCCCACCTGGACCTGGCCCCAGATTTTCGGGGAAGCCCCCAGCCTGGGGCTCCTGGCACCCCCATTGCAGCTGGGGAAGGGAGCCATGGAATCCCCGGAGAAAGGGAAGGAAAGGCAGGAGGGGCCTTCCTTGGGGGGATGTCACAGGTTGGGGGCTAAGAGGAAGGCCAGGAGGCCCAGGGCCAGCCCCAGGCCAAGGGCAGTGTGGGTGAGGGCGGTGCGGGTGGGCGCCGCGCTGTGCAGCTGTGCGTTGCACAGATCCTCCTGGCAGCACTGGGTGGAGCCGGCGCCGCTGCTGACCTGGCCTTGCTGGGTGTGGATGGATGTGCACGAATCCACACAGTCCTTCTTCACCAGATTCCCGCTCAGAGGCTCCACTGGGCACAGGTGAGCATGGTCAGGCCCGGGGGCCGCCTCTGCTCCCCCCCCGCCCACCTCCCTGCTGGCACCCACATCAACCAGGGATGTCCCCCATCCCCGGGGGCCTGGATGGAGGCTGCTCACCCGTGATCACGGTCCTGCAGTACCGAGCGCTGGCCAGGCACTCCCTGGGCTCCTTGCAGTTGCTGGAGCTTCTGCACACATGGCAGCGGAGGGCAAGGGCTGTCGGGGGCAGGGCGGGGTGGGGGTCGGCTGAGCACGGGGCGCAGTGAGGCCCGCTCCACCACCCACGGAGACCCCTCCGGGATAGAGGCCTCCACCCTCCACGCTGCCCTGGCCCTGGGCCCTGTCGGGCGGGTGTCCTGAATGCAGCCTCAGGGGACCCGTGCTCAGGCTGGGCTGGCCGGGAAGACGTGTCCTGCCCTGGCCCTGTCTAAGGTGTGTTACGGGCCTTTCCTCCAAGGCCTCCGGGAGCTCTGTGACTATGCCAAGAGCAGCCTGCAGGACACTGGCTGCTGTCCCCCACCCCAGGGGCTGTCCGCAGAGTAGATGGCTGTGTTTCCGAGGGCCTGCCAGCTTGGCTGCTCTGAGCCTATGAGAAGAAGGGCTTGGTGGCCTTTGGGCTATCCTAGGCTGTGCTGGGGGAGACCTGGGGACTGGGAGGGGCTGGTGGCCACCCTCCCAATGAGAAGCATCTCAAGACAGCCCCCTGCTCCACTGACTCAGGGTCCATGACTCTAGGAGTCAATTCTAAGATCCTCAGATTCTGAAACATTGTACACGGGAGACTCCATTAAATTAAGATGCAGGCTCCCTGCTCTTTTAAAGGTGAAGAGTTTGGCACACGCAGTGCGGGATTCTCGTGCCTAGAGATCGTCAGCTCCAGCCTCCTAGTATTTGGTAACCGTACAGGCCAGGGCTGCCCACCCACCCCTCCCCTTGGCTCAGCCCCTCACCTGGCCCCGCAGCCATGGCCAGGGCGGCGACGAGCAGCAGGATCATCCTCATCGCTGGCGCCATCGGGGAGCAGTGTGGGTCCCTGCACAGCTGGGGCCTTATAGGCACAGGCTGGGCGGGGGTGGGCAGCCCGCCAGCCAGCGGGATCCGCAGGGCCCTGCGCAAGCATCAGCCCAGGACAGGCACCCGCCCCACCCTGCCTGGCCCACGCCCACCAGCCTGGCTGTGGCCGGGCACTGTGCCTGCTGCCTCCCCAGGCAGGGGTCTGCCCCACAGCAGGCCCAGTGGTTCCTTCCTGGCCCTGCTGTTCCTGCTCTGCCCAGCCCCGTCTGCCACTCACCTGTGCTGGGTAGCACCCAGCTGTGGTGTGGAGGGACCCACAGAGACTTGCCCCTGCCCTGGCCAGGCTGATGGTGAGTGGGAGCCGGAGATGGAGGTCAGCTCTGGGCCCAGCCTCCCGCCGCCGGCTGCCACATGGCTGAAGAACAGGCACCAACAGGGCCGGGCCAGGGCAGGGCCTGCTGCAGGAAGGGTGGTCCTGGGCTGGGCTGAGGCTCAGGCTCTGAGGAGGACCGTGGGCCCTGGGGCCAGTCAGGCCTGCACTGGAGACCGACCCTCTGGCCTTTCCTCCCCCATCTCTCCCTTGCTGAGCCCCACGTCAAGGATGCAAGTGTCTCCTGAGAATGCTCCTGGCCGGGCTCTCCCTGACAGTCCCAGGACCTGGAGAACCTGCCCACAGGAGGGGCTGTCTGGTGGTGCCTTTGGAAACCAGGAGGGGTGCAGGCAGGAGCCCCTAGGGCAGCCCCACATTTGCATCTGGTGCCTGGCTGCTGGCTGGTGCCAGGCTTCCTCGGGCTTGGTTGGGATACATGAAGTTTCACTCGCCAAGGCAGGTGACCCAGAGGTCTATGCCCCCACCCAGAGAGAGGATGTCTCCTGCAGCTCCAAGTCCCTGCGTCCATGGGGTGCAGTGAGAGGCATGGGTGGCTTGGGGTAAGGTGCTTCCAGGGGCCTTGGGAAGCAGAGCTCAGGGCTTGGTGACAGGGTGGTGACTCGGTGGGCATGGCAGGTGGGGAGGGTGACTCACTGTGGCCAGGGGCTTGAGAGCTGCTGGAAGAACAGGTTTGGGATCCCTGTTGGGCCTGGTGGCGTTGGAGGGTCCAGGATGTCAGGTGGCCTAAGAGTGGGGTCTGAGTGTGGGGCATGGGGGAGTGGTCTCCCCATGCCTGGGGCTGGAGGAGGAGGGCCCTGCACACCTAGCACAGCCCCGTGGGATGCCTCAGGCGTCACTGTGGCTACGTCCCTGCCAGGCATGGAAGCCACAGCGGGTTTCAGTTCTGAGAGAGGAAGGCCTCTGCCCTGGTGGGGCTACTTACGAGGAAAAGCTGCCCATGCCAGGTGGTGCTAGGAAAAGCATGAGCAGCAGCCCCGCGCACGGTTCACCCTCAGGAAGGATGAACAGCGGCCCCACGCGCGGTTCACCCTCAGGAAGCAGGAACAGCCGCCCCACGCGCGGTTCACCCTCAGGAAGCAGGAACAGCGGCCCCACGCGCGGTTCACCCTCAGGAAGCAGGAACAGCGGCCCCACGCGCGGTTCACCTCAGGAAGCAGGAACAGCCGCCCCACGCGCGGTTCACCTCAGGAAGCAGGAACAGCCGCCCCACGCGCGGTTCACCCTCAGGAAGCAGGAACAGCAGCTATGCACGGTTCACCCTCAGGAAGCATGAGCAGCCGCCCCACGCGCGGTTGACCCTCAGGAAGCGGGAACAGCTGCCCCACGCGCGGTTCACCCTCAGGAAGCAGGAACAGCAGCTATGCATGGTTTACTTTCAGGAGAAAGTGGGTGATTCTGATGCTAGGAGCCCTTGGACAGCTGGGAGCTTATGGGGACAGTGCAGTCAGGGAGGGCTTCTTGTAGGCAGTGACCTGACTAGAGCCTCAGAGCCAGGGGTTGGAATGGGGAGAGGAGCCATTGCGATCCCTCATGCCAGTCGTCGCCCAGTGCCTGTTTGCCGGTGAGGAAATGAAGGTCAGAGAGTGCCAGGCAGGTACAGGCATGCCGAGTGGGGCAGAACCTGGTGGGGTCTCAGGCACTCCTCACTCTCACCGCCAGCCCTTCCCCTCCTCCCTCGTCTGTCCTCTAGCACCCGGGCCCGCTCCCCACTCCGCCCCTCCCACTCACCCCTTGCAGCCAGGGCCCTGGGCCTGGTGGCTGGCACCCTCAGGCTGTTGGCCGCAGGAACGACACCTGAGATCGGCGATGAAGGAGACTGGGGCAGGGAAAACCACCGCCCCGCCCCTCAGCCTGGCGGGCTGCGCCCTGAACCTGGAAGCCCAGCACGGGAACAAGCCTGGCATGGGGACAAGCTCAGGCCTCTGTCTGGAGCAGAAGTTCCTTGCCCGTGACCCTTCCCCCAGCTTCTGCCCGCTCTACCTCGTGCTGGGCTCCTAGGATCACACAAGGGTGTGGTGGCCCAGAGAGGGAAGCGCCTGGCTCAGGGCCGCACAGCTTGCTACTCCAGGCTTCCAAGAGAGCAGCCCCCGGCCCTGTCCTGGCTGAGTGGGTACCCTGTAGACAAGGCAGGGCCCTGGGCTGGAGGAGCTGGGAAGCACCAGGGCACAGGGAGGGGCTTCTTCAGCCTCAGGCTGTCACCTGGGCAAGCAGGAGTCCCAGCCACACCCCAGGGGCTCCAAAATGCATCCCACTGCCTTGAGGCACTTCATTCATTCATTCATCCATTCATTCATTCATCAACTTTTTACAAGGACCAGCCCTATGCAAGGCACTTTGGGTGTAATGGGGGAGAGAGGGCCAGCTCGCACGCCCCAGGCCAGTGGGGAGGGGAGCAGACCCTTGCCGGCTCTGTGGGACCCACAGCAGGGTGTGGCGAGGTGGAGGCTGAGGGTCTGGGGCTGAGAGGCCGAGGGAGGACTGACCTGGGTGCAGCTGCCTGAGCAGGGACCTGAAGGGTGTGTGGCCATCCCCTGGTGAGCAGATGGGTGTCGGGCAAGGGCTTGGGGGCCCAGGTGCCAGGCCCCTTCTCTGCCTCTTTCCCAGGGATAAGGGCAGGTAGCTGCCTGGAGCAGAGCGGCTGAGTGGTGTGGCGTCTTCCTGGAGGCTTCCCTGCCCCCTCAGCCCCTCACTGGCACAGATGGAGCCTCGGAGAGCAAGGGCCCAGCCTTGCCCAGCATCACCCTGCCAGTGCAAGCCACAGCTGGGCCGGGCCTCTGGGCCTGGGCCCTTCCCCACCACACCCAGGCCCTCCCCAGCCCTCTCCCAGTGCCGGAGTCACCTTTACACAGTCCCAGGCACGGTCCCTTCCACGTGCTTCCCAGGCCATGCCTGGCCCTGCCCCAGTTTTAGGTCACCCCCTGGGACCCTGGCTACCAGCCACCCCTCCAGGGTACAGCTAGTGCCCATGGACCAGGCCATGGGCCAGGGCTGGAGTCCAGCTTTGCCCCCCCACACAGGCCCCTCACCCTTGCTGGTCTCTCTTTCCTGCACCACCAGGGTGGCAATCCAGGGAGCAGTTTTGTGCCTGGAGAAACCCCTCCCTGCCTTGGGGCACAGCCTGTTCCCAGCAAGAGCTGGATGGGGGCCTTGGCTCCTAAGGCCCACAGAAACAAATCTGTTCTCAGGCGTGGCTGCTGGTGCCCATGGCTGGTGGTGCCCACAGGCAGGGCTGGTGCCTTCCCTGGGAGAGACGACATGTCAGCACCTAGGACCAGTAAGGTCCCTGCAAGGCACTGTCATTCACCGGGCTAGGCAAGGGTGCCCAGTGCTGAAGTCTGGGTGATGACGGAGAATCCCTCAGGGTGTGAACTGTGTCAGGCCTGAGGTGGGGGAGAGAGCTTGCAGAGGACTGCAGCCGTGGAGCCACGGAGCCACAGCACAAACAGCCGCGGGGACCTCAGAGTCCCAAGACTGCATGCTCTTAGCTGGGGCTCGCAGAACACAGAACCCTAGACTTGCAAGACCCGAGGAACCTGGGTGAGAATCAGGTGTCCTGGACGGGGGTTATTTTCACACAATCGGACATGCTCCCACCAGGGTTCTAGGGAAGGACAGACGGTTTGTGTTAATGCTCAACTCCTGGGTTCTCCCCTCTGCTGGACCACAGCTCAGTCACCTTCCTGTTGTGGCCTGGAGCTTGTGGCTGCCAACCCTTAGCTCCATGAGGTAGGTTCAAGGCTGGTGAACACAGGGCCCACCTCACTTTCCTCCCTCACTCCCCTGCCTTCATTTGCTCCCAATACCTACCTGTTCATCCATCCTCTATCATCCACCCATCCATCCATCCATCCTCCATCCATCTGTCCACTCATTCTCCACTCATTTGTCTATTCTCCATCCTCTATTCATCCCTCATCCATCAATCAATCTACATTTGCCCACCCATCCATTCATTCACTTCTCCATCCTTCATCCATCCATCCATCTACTCATCCACCCATTCTCCATCCACTCATCATCCATCCTCCATCCACCCAGTCATCCATCCATCAATCTACCATTTGTCCACCCATCCATCCATCCACTCATCTATCCATCCATCATCCATCCATCCACTCATCCATCCACCTCCCGTCCATCCATTCTTCATCCATCCATCCTCCATCCACCCATCCTCCATCCTTCATCCATTCATCCTCCATTCATCCACATCCATCCTCCACTTTTCTATCTACTCATCCATTCATCCATCCACTCATCTATCCACCTTCATTCATCCATCCTTTATCTATCCACCCTCCATCCTCCATCCATCCATCCATCCTTCAACCATCCATCCTCCAACTTCCATTCATCCAACCTCCATCCATCCATCCATCTACTCATCCATCTTCCATTCACCCCTCATCCACCTTCCATCCATCCACCCACTCACCCATCCATCCTTTATTCATTCATCCTCCATCCATCTATCCACCATCCATCCACTCATCTATCCATCATCCATCTACTCATCCATCCATCATCCAGCCAGTCATCATTCACCATTGATCCATCCAGTCATGCATTCAATCTCCATCCATCCATTCACCCACTCTTCCACCCATGCTCCATCCACTCATTCACCCTCCATCTATCCATCCTGCCCCCTCTGGGCAACTGAGTCAGAACTTTTGAGTACCTAGGGAGACACAGGACGAATTTAGTGCTGATGACACAATGTTACCTTTCCCTTAGTCCTAAGGAAAATCCCCAAGATATTGAGCTCGTCCTTCCGGAGGGTCTCCTGGTGGGTGGGCTGCTTCACTCCTGCTCTCCTGTCCTCAGGACAGGCATTCTTCTTCTTACTCTGCCTGTGGTCCTCCCTTGCCCTGAAGGAGTTCCTATCCCAGCAAGGGACTCTCCATCATGAGTCAGTGCAGACCTACTCCCTGGAGGGAAGTCCTAGCAGGACCTCGACTGGCCTGCAGCACTTCTTGGGCAATGTCCCCAGCTCAGGGTCCCCACCAGTGAGCACTGCCCTTATACCACTTCCATGTCCTCCAGGAGTTAGTCACAATGACATCTCTCTGCCTCTCTCCCTGCTCTTCCTTTTCTATTCACCCACACCTGCACCTGACAAAACAGTAATTCTCACAGGCCACGGAGTCCACCCTGGCAAGGCTCCTGAGGCCTTTAGGTCTGCAGTGGGTCAGTGGCAGCTCTGGGAATGCCAACACCCAGCCTGTAAACACATGTTTTTACAGATTAGAGGATCACTTAGGGGGCCAGAGGGGACTTTGGGGGACATCACTGATCCTAGATGTCATTGGTCCTGTCCCGAAGAAGGAAAGAAGTATCTTCCATGCACTGCATGCCACTGGCACCAGCACCTCCACAGAGCGCATGAGCTGTCCCCACGTGACCTGGGTGGAGGAGGCTTGTCTCTGCTCCTCCTGGGATCAGGTGGTAGCTGAGCTTTGAAGCTGGCATGGCCCAGCATGGCTGCTCCCTGCTCAGTCCGGAGGCCCTGAGGACCCCACATGGATGCTGGGTCCTGGGCAGGGGCCTGGGGCGGGCTGTCCCCGCAGGAGATGTGTGTGTTGCTGCAGTCCTCACCGGGTACCAGGACAGCCCTCCCAGGGAGGGAGGAGAGGCCCATGCCAGGGAACTCCCTGGGATCCTAGGGTGAGGATATTAAGGGACCAAGAGGGTGTTATGTAAGAAGGGAAGCGGCGGGTCCTTGGGGAGCAGGACATGCTGGGTGGAAGGAACATGGAGGCCAGGCGCCCCGGAGCCCATGCAGCTGTGCCCAGAACAGAGGAGCAGCTCTGACTGCCAGCCCAGGTCTCCAGGAGCCAGGTCGGCACAGAAGGGAACTGAGAAAGCCCACCCACCTTCACTCCAGAGCTGGCCCTGCTGACAGCAGGTCTAACCACAGGGCTGGCCCTGGTTGCACTGCCCGCACATCTCAGCCTGAGCCCTGCAGAGTCTGGTGGCCTCTCCTCCCTGATCCCCACCTCCCTCAGGCATTTCAGGGATAACTCCTTCCAACCCAGGCGGCCCCACCTCTCCCCCAAACTGCTTCTCCTCAAACCGGCAGCAGTCATGCAGGGCCCCCAGAGCCTGCATCTCCACCTTCCCTCTGCCCTCCGCTGGCCCCAGTCTGGCCCTGCCTCCTCCCGGCTGGGGGCTGTGCCTGCCTCCCCCTGCCCTGCCGCGTGCCCGTCGGTCCCAACTCCTTACCCTGCACTTGCATTGGATGCAGTCCCTCCCCTGGGGACCCCTCAGTGCTCCCGGCACTCTCAGCCTCCCCATCCTGCTCCTGGGCCCTGACTGGGCGGGCTGTGTGCTCTGCCCATCCCAGGGGCCAGGCACCCCCTTTCCTCCCTGTGTCCCCGGGTCTCCTCTTGGCCATCAAGCCCTTTCCTACCTCCAGGCCTTTGCACGTTGTCCCCATTGTCGGAGAAACTGGTGCCTTCCAGAGGGTCCCAGCCCCACCCTTGAGCCTGTCTCTCCTGCCCTCCTGCCTCCCTCTCGCCTCAGCCAGGTGCTGCAGCCCATGTGTGCCGGTCACTTTGCCTGCTGTGCCCAGTCTCACCTGCCTCGAGGGCAGGGACAGTCTGTCATGGTGGCATCTGAGAATCATGATGCCTGATGTGGAGGAGGTGCCCTCCAGAGCCGGTGACTGAATGGTGTGGAAGCAGCAGCGCCCAGGCGTCCTGCCGAGCCCTTGCCAGCCCAGGAGTGGGGCTGGGGGCCCACAGCTCCCAGTGCCCTAGCTCTTCACCTGTGGCGAGGGGCTATGGACAGCTTTGCCTGGAAACAGCTCCTTGCTGTGCCCCGGCTTCTGCACACGGAAGCTCCTGTAGGCAGAGGCTGTGAGCTGCTGGGTGGCATCAGATGTGGCTTCTGTTGGGACTTGCAAGGGTGGGGCCTGCCCTGAGGGGTGAGCCTGAGTCAGGCTTCCTGGGAAGGTTCCTCAGGCAGGAGTCTGGATTCCCACCTTCCTTGGGAAAAGAAAACTCCAGCTTTGCTCTAGGATGGCTGAGAGCACCTGACCCCACACCAACCTCCCCAGATCCCTGGGGCGCAGCAGATGGGGCCCTGCGGGAGGCTGTGCCAGGGAGTCCGAGGGAATCTTGACAGCCTGGCTGCTGGGGGGTTCGCTCGGCTCCCCTCAACCCGCTCGGCCCTCTGTTGGCCTCCAGGCAGCTCAAGGTGCGATGATGGGGGAGAAGCCGGGCGAGGTGACAGGAGCTTCTCCACGGACCGCAGCTCCCTGCTGCTGGGTGTTTGGGGGCACCGTGTGCCCTGCAGCAGCGCTTCTCCAGCACCAGCTCAGGAGACCAGTGGCAGGTTGGGTGGGGGCCATCAGGGCGTTCGGGGCACTCCGATGGGGCAGCGGCCCCAGAGGCTGAGAGGAAGCGCTGGGCAGGCCGAGGGCACTGCTGGGAGCCGCCTTCTCTCTGGAGCAAGAGTCCAGCGGCAGGAGGCAGGCCTGGGCCAGGGCAGCTGGGGGAACATCCCGCCAAGCTCACTGCCTGGAGGCCTGGCAGGTGCGGAGGGTGGAGGCGGAGGGCCGCAGGGAGGCCTGCACGCCTGCCTGCTCAGATTCCCACAGCCGTTGAGGGAGGCTCCCAGCTGGTACAATGGCTCCTGGCTCAGGCACCTGGGCCGTGGCAGGTGGCTCTGCCAAGCAGGAGGCCTCTGCCACTCACTGGGCCTGGCAACTTCTGCCCATCACCTGGGGAAGGGAGGCGAGGGATAAAGAAGTCGGGGAAGGGAAAAGACATCTCTTCCTGGCTTCCAAGCTTGAAAGGGCAGAACAGTGGGGCGAGGACTCAAGACCTGGAGAGAGGAGGCCGCTGGGCCAGGGAAGGGCCCCTCATGCCGAGGGAGCAGAGAAATCCTGGAAGCACTGTGGGTGCCAGGACCTGGAGGGCTTCCTGAGGAAGGGCCCTGCATCTGTGCCCGTAGCCACACGCTGGGCAGGGTGTGGCTCTGGCCTTGCCACCCTGGAATAGCCCTGGGAGGAGATGTGGCCTTGAGAGGCCTGTCCAGGGTGGCAGAACAGTCCTGTGCCCTCACTGGAGACAGAGGACTGGGGGTGTGGGGTGCGCTGCTGGGCTGAGGCCAAGCGCACAGGATCCCGGGCCCTGGTGGGGCTGCATAGACAAGGGACACTGAGTCTCAGAAGGGCTCCCCAGAGGACCCCAGGCAATCCCCGACTCGAGACTGACTGCACATGTGTTTCTGCCTAGATGGTCGAGCAGGGTTCAGGGTGGACTCAGGATTCCCAGGTAACAAACCAGAAGCATTTCTCCCACAGATGGGTCTGAGCACCAGGAATTCTACGCTCCCCTCTAAAGCGCCCCCTGCCCACCTGTCATTGCAGGGGCCTTCCTTTTTCCCAGGCGCAGTTGGCTAGGGATGAGAAACATGCCCTGGACCAGGCACCTCTGAGGATGAGAACAGACAGAACTGGCAGCTTTATTCTGGGGGGAATTGCAGGGGTCCCTGCCTGGAGGGCCAGGGTGAGCCCCCCACACCCAGTGAGAATGGACATGCCCAATTCCAGTGCCTGACACTGAGCCCCAAGGTGACTACCCCCCGACAGTGGGCAGCCAGGGGACCTTTTAAAAGGCCAGTGTTCACCTGGATGGGGCTGAGAAGGGTCCCTGGGGTGGGGACACTGGCCCGCAGACCGAGCCCCCAGTGAGAGTCTTGGAGACAGGTCCCTCCTCAGGGTACCTGCTGCAAGGACACCCTGGGCCGGTTTGTGACGGATGGAGGGAGGGAGGGAAGGAGGGATGGGGGAGCTGGGCGGCTGGTGAAGAGGTTAGAGTCGGAGGGACGCAAGCCCAAACCGCTGAGCCATGTCCTTTCTTCCAGGGCCACTGTGGGCAGAAGAGGAGGCCGAGGGGTCTGACACGCACGGAGCTCTGTCAGGCCAGGCATGGGAGAGGAGGAGAAATCCCCAGCTCCAGCCCCTCAGCCCCTAGCCTCTGAAATGGTGATAGAGGGTGCTGGAGAGAACTGGGGGGCTCTTCCTACTCATGGCTGGCCAGGGTTCCCAGGACCCCAGTCAAGGGCTGAGGGTCTCCTGTAGGTGTGGGTCTTGGAGCGGGCATCTCCTCTGGGGCACCCACCAGTGATTCCCTGAGGCAGGGGTGGAACTCCCTCACCAGGGCCAGAGCCCACGGGGGTGGGATCCTTCATCTCTCCCCAGGGCCAGGGAGGGGCTAGGTGTGGCCTAGGCAAGGGAGGGAGGGGCGTGGCCGCTGAGAGGGGGACCCTGCTGCCTCGCGTGGGGTGTGTGGACCTGGCAAGGCTGCAGGGGTCGTGCGGAGAACTCTGGGCCAAGGCCTCAGCAGGGCGCCCGGAGCAGGGCCCACAGCAGGCTGGCTGCGGTGCTGGCCCACAGGGCCCCAGGGCTGCCCCCCAGGCCCGAGGCTGCGCTGCACTGGCTGCCCTGGCAGCAGGACACCGAGAGGGCGCGGCCGTCGGAGGACACGGTGCTGTTGGGGCACGTCGGGGAGCAGGACTTCATGACCAGGATGCCGCCGGGGCTGGCTGTGGAGAGAGGGGGAGCTCTGTGGGTGCCCGGCCCCAGGGGCCCAAAGCCTGGGACCCATCGGCATCACGGCACAGCCTGCACTGGGAGGCCCTGGGGAGGCGCCTGCCCACGGGACTTGGGGTGGCGGCTTGGAGGAGCGGGTTTCAGAGAGCCTTCTACTGTGGGCGAGGTCTTTCCTCTGGCCTAAGGGGTCCTGTCTCCCCTCAGACCAGGCTCCTCCATGACATCTGGGGCAACTGGGTGGCTCCTCCTCCCCAGTCTCTCTCATTCCAGAGTTTCAGGGAGCCCAGGTCCTGCTCTGGTCCAAGTCAGGAAATGGTAGGGGATGAGGATGGGGACAGGCTGCTCAGCTGCATGGAAAAACCTCATGTCCCGCAGGGAGAGCGGGCAGGGTCTGCGGGGGCCTTGGGGAGTGGGTGAGGGAGAGCGGGCAGGGTCTTTGCGGGCCCTGGGGTGTGGGTGAGAGAGAGCCAGCAGGGTCTGCGGGGGCCTTGAGGAGCGGGTGAGGAGGAGCAGACTTTTGGCCTCAGGCAGCACTCCTGTTGATGTGAGACTCCCTGGCTTCTGGGCCTGCTCTGTGGGGGCCACTTAGAGCCCAGCAGCCTTGGGTAAAGGGGCGATGCTACCCGAACCCGCATTGCTCAGAACATTCTGGAAGCTGTGACCCTGACCCAGCAGGCCTCTTGTTGAAAGCTGGGCCAGAAACAGTGCAGTGAGGACGGAGGCGGCTCTCTGGAGAGGCTGGCTGGGTCTGCGTCTCCGCTTCCTCATCTGCTGTGGTTATGGGTTAAAGGAATGAGTTCCCGACTAGCGTTCAGAGCAGTGGGGCTGCACGGCCAGTACCAAATACACAGTAGTCATAGCTGAGTGTGGCTGGTAGCAGGGTTTAGTGCCACATTCTGTCCAGCCCTTTCCTGGCCCTGGCAAAGCAGAGAGTCAGAGCCGCTGCCAGGGCTGGCTGAAAGGAAGCTCTCCTGGATTGACGAGAGCATCAGAGGTGGCAGGGATTCATGGAGGGACTCTTACCTCTTGCCCAGCGTTCACAGAGGGACCCCTACCTCTTGCCCAGCGTCAGAGGCGGCAGGGATTCACGGAGGGACCCCTACCTCTTGCCCAGCGTTCAGTTCTTTAATTAAGTCCCATGGTCACTGAACCTACACTCTGTTCTCAAGTGAGGAGCCTCGTCTTTGTGGGTAAAATGGAGTAGAGGCAGTGTCAGCTGGCCCCGTCTCTGGGTAATCGCTGGGGAGACCTGGGGCGAGCCAAGCCTCCAGTCACTGGCCAGATGGTTTGGAGAGAGAAGGCCCCTGGCTCCAGGCAGCGTGAAGCCACGTCACAGCGTGGGCTCTGGGCTCCCACTTCCTCGCATGCGAAATGGGCTGCTGGGGAGTGACACAGAAGTCAGACCCAACCACTTGGGGCCTGGGCTCTGCAGGGTCAGTAGTGGCACCCGGTGGTGTCGCACTCAGGGGCCCTTCCCCCTTTGCCCCGGGACCCTCAGGGGGGCCAGGCAGTCCTGCTCCTCTGCCCATGGAGTGACTCCAGCAGCGAGTCACCGGAGTCACTGGCTGAGGTCACTGTGGTGGGTGCAGGCGCACCTGGTAGGTTCCTCTGCCCACCCCTGCCTGGATGCACATCTGCCAAAGGCTTTCGGACCCTGATACATGCTCAGGATGCCTTCTGTCCATGCTGTCCTCCCGGCTACCCACCCCATATGTCAGTTCTGCCAGGGATGCCAGGGATGGCAGAACTGACATATGGGGTTGGTAGCCGGGAGGACAGCATGTTACCCCATGTCAGGCTTGGCTGTGACTCCTGAGGGCCCTGGAGGACGGGCCCTGGAGGACGGGCCCTGGGGATCTCTGTCAGGAAATGCTGCCCAGACAGACAGACAGACGGACAGACAGAAGTAGGCACAGTGAGGGGCCAGCTGGAGGAGGGGCGGGGCAGGGACAGCGCCCTGGGGAGTACGGGAGGAGCACGGAGGGCGCGCCCTGCCTCCGTGTAAGACCTGAGTCTTCCAGCAAGGGGCGCCCCAGGGAGAAGAGTACCCAGCCCCTCTCTTGCTGCCTGGTGGGTTGTTGTTTTCTGACCACCCCCGGCAGCCAGCCCTTTGTGGGGCAAGGCTCCAGCCTCCCTGTGCCTGCCTGGTGCCCACTGCAGTGTGGGGCCCCCATGAGGTGCCTGGTGGGCAGCTGTCGGGGGTGGAGGCAAGAGAAGCTTCTCACCGTGCCACTCCCTGCACCAGGTGTGGCCAGAGTGGGGTGGAGGTGTCCCCGAGCCTTTGAGAACAACAGACAGTGTCTCTGGGCCAGGCCGTGCACCTTGGCACCCCGGGCAGGATGCTGTGTCTCCCCGTAAAATGGGTGGCTCCGAGTGCAACATGGAGGGGACTTTGTTGTGACTGGGATCTGTAGGAAACTGGCCCAGAGGATGGGTCCCCAGGGCCACACAGGGAGGCTGCCTAACAGCCCTGCCCGGCACAGAACAGGGAGCCTGGGGGAGCCGCACAAGAACCACACAGCTGGCACTTATGGGCTAGAGACCCCACAGACATGATCCTATTGGCTACAGAGACCACCAGCAGGGAGATCCCTCATCCCCTTCCCAGACATGGACCCCGAGTCTCAGGGATGATGCCTCCAGGATCTCCCAGGTCATATGTGGCCGTCCTGGGTCTGAGCCCATCAGTCTGCCCTCCACCATCTCCTGGCCTCTATCCTCAGGGGAAGGACCTTCTTCAGTTCAGGGTCCCCCCACTGGCCCCACTGCCCTTCCCAGCTTCACACTCTCAGGGTACCCCCACTCCACTGCCTTTCCCAGATTCACATACTCAGGGTACCCCCACCCCACTGCCTTTCCCTGCTTCACACTCTCAGGGTCTCCGCTGCCTCTGCACAGGGCCTCCTCACCTCTCACCCTCCCCCAGTCCTCAGGATTCAGATATGACCCCCAGGTTCTCCAGCCTGTGAATTCTGACCCTGCCTGTCACTGCCACTGCCCTACATGTGAGCTCTGCGACCCCGCTCAGCCTGCAGCTCGTAATAACCAGACTCAAAGAAGGGTCCACAGGAGGCCAGAGGAAAGAAAGGGTGCGTTGTCAGGAGGGCAAGCTCCAGGCTCAGCTAGAGGCACCCAGGGCAGAGGCTGCCTAAGAGGCCCAGGGGGCACCTCCCAGGAGCAGTGCGTCCTCCAGGCTTCAGCATACACACCACCTGCTCTTTCCTGCCCTGGTGTTTTAAACGGGCACCTCTGCTTTAACCTGTAAAGCCCCTTCTTGGCCCTGCTCTGACAACACTGCTGGGGAGCCGCAGGGCTTCCTCTAACACCCTCGAAAAGACACAGTGATGAATGTAGGTGCATTAGCTGTGGCCACTGACAGCCTGCAGGGTGTGGATGCTGCAGGATCCTTTTGGGAGGGCAGTGGTGTCCCAGGGCTGGACCAGGGCAGGGCAGAGGCACCCAGGTGGGGAGGTGCCCAGTGGGGCAGGGCTGGTGGGTGGGCCCGGCCCGGGTACTCACTGGCCCGTGTGATCACACAGTGCTTGTCAGTCGGGCGCACTCCACCAGAGACTCACAGCGCTCGTGGCCACAGCACACGTGGCAGTGCAGGGCCTGGGCTCGGGGAGGAAGCACAGGCCCATCAGTCCGTGCCTGGGGCTGGGGCCGAGCACCAGGCTCCCGGCCCACCCAGCTTTGCCCCATGAGCCTCCTCCTCCGCCCTCCCTCCAGGGGAGCCTCAGATCCCCTGGGATGGGCCAAAGAGCTAGGGACTTCATGGTGGTGACCATTCTCTCTGTTGTTTCTTGTCCTACTGTATGAATGTCAGGCTGTGAGCATGAGGGAGGGGTATGTGTGGGGCAGGTGTAGGCTGTCCCAGGTCTCATGAAGGGTCTTCCCATCCCCTTTTCTTCCCACGGCTTCCCTAGCACCTATAAACTCATGCCCACATCTGCCTCCCTTCCCTCTGAAGCTGTCACTGGGAAGAGGATTGGGATGCTGCAGAATATAGTGGAACCACATCAGCTAAACCAGGGGACAAGATGGATGGATGAAGGAGTGGGTAGATGGGTAGAAGTATGGATAGATAGATGGGTGGATAGAAGAGGGGATGGATGGGGGAATTGTGGATGGGGGGATGGAAGGGTGGATGGGTGTATACATAGGGTAGTGGATGGATTAATGGATGGATGAATAAATGAATGAATGGGTAGATGGATGGGTGGATGGATGGATGGAAGGGTGGATAGATGAGTGAATGGGTAAGTGGATGGGTGGAATGGATGGGTGGGTGGATGGAAGGGTGAATGGGTGAGTAGAAGGGTGAATGAGAGGGTGGGTGAATGATTGGGTGAGAGGATGGGTGGATAGGTGGGTGGGTGGGTGGAATAATGAATGGTGGGTGAATGCATGGGTGGATAGGTGGAAGGGTGAATGAGTGGGTGGGTGGAGGAAGGATGGATTGTTGGGTGAGTAGATGGAAGAGTGGATGGATGGATGAATGGGTGGAAGGCTGGATGGGTGGGTGGATGGGTCAGTGGGTGAATGGATGGATGGCTGGATGGCTGGATGGGTGGATGGATGGACGAAAGGATGGAAGGAAGGATGGAAGGATTGATAGTTGGATGGAAGGGTGGATGGGTGAGTGGGAGGGTGGATGATGGATGGATGGATGGACGGAGTAGGTGGGTGGATAGGTGAGTGAGTGGATGGATGGATGGTTGGGTAGGTGGGTGGATGGATGGATGGAAGGCTGGATGGGTGGGTGGATGGGTCAGTGGGTGAATGGATAGATGGCTGGATGGCTGGATGGGTGGGTGGGTGGATTTAAGGGTGGATGGATGGATGAAAGGATGGAAGGATGGAAGGAAGGATGGATGGATGGATGGATGGATGGATGGATGGATGGAAGGCTGGATGGGTGAGTGGGAGGGTGGATGGATGGATGGAAGGGTGGATGTATGGATGAAGTAGGTGGGTGAATAGGTGAATGGGTGGATGGATGGATGGTTGGGTAGGTGGGTGGATGGATGGATGGGTGGAAGGAAGGAAAAATGGATGGATGGATGGATGGATGGTTGGTTGGTTGGGTGGGTGGACGGATGGGTGAGTGGGTGGATGGAAGGATGTATGGGTAGAGTGGCAAATGATTAACAGAAGAAGGGATGAGGCAGCATGATGCATACAAGGAGGGGAAACTTCAGAGATGACCTGTGTTATACTTCCTACTGTCCCCATCTTCTGTCTGAATCACTGTCCTCACCTACTAGATGGGAGTAGTAACAGCCCATGCTATGGCCTTTTTGGAGGATAAAATGATGAAATGCACAAAACATTGCCCCCTGCCCCACCCTTCTTTACTGGGGTGAAGGACTGCAGGAAGCTCCAGGCAGGGAAGCCAGAGGCAGCTGGGTTGCCTTATCCAGGGCCGGTGTGGCTCTGAGCACTTCACATACAGTAGGTGCGTGAGGGCTGTGGAGAGGGCTATCTGCCTGAAGCCTGCTGGTGATGCCCACACCCAGCCATGTGGGGGTCTGCGGCCAGGCCTTGGGCCAGGCTGCAAGTGGGAGGAACATGGGTGGGCTGTGTTCCTGGCTGGCATCTGTGTGCTGTGTGGTTGCCCCCAGCTTCCAACAACATTGAGGACTGGGTCCATGGGCTCCATGGGCAGGGCTGACAGATGTACCGTCACGTCACATGGCCCTGAGTGGAAAAAGGGCAAGGTACAACGGATGCCCTGGGGAGACACCTGGCCAGGAGGGAACACAGTTTTGATAGAGGGCAGGGAGATCTGGGAAGACTTCTTGGAGTGGGTGGCCCCATAGGTACACGGATGGATGGATTTTTATTTGTATTCTGAGGAAAGACATTTGAGAAGAAGGTGCAGCAGGAAAGAGGGAAAGCCAGATTGTTCAGGGTGTGAGGCCCCAGGAGCTGTGACAGCGGGTGACAGTGGGTGGAGAAGCCAGAAACACCACATCCTGGTGTGGAGGCTGTGCTGGCCGGAAAGGCATATTTGAGCCTTTTGTGCTAGGACTTAGGGGTGGAGGCAGCAAGAAAGGTGTCCTGTAGGGGTGTCCTGTAGGGGTGTCCTGTAGGGGTGTCCTGTAGGGAGTGTCCTGTAGTGGTGTCCTGTAGGTGAGTCCTGTAGGGAGTGTCCTGTAGGGGTGTCCTGTAGGGGTGTCCTGTAGGGGTGTCCTGTAGGTGAGTCCTGTAGGGAGTGTCCTGTAGGGGTGTCCTGTAGGGAGTGTCCTGTAGGGAGTGTCCCGTAAGGGTGTCCTGTAGGGGTGTCTTGTAGGGGTGTCCTGTAAGGGTGTCCTGTAGGGGTGTCCTGTAGGGGTGTCCTGTAGGTGAGTCCTGTAGGGAATGTCCTGTAAGGGTGTCCTGTAGGGGTGTCCTGTAAGGGTATCCTGTAGGGGTTTCCTGTAGGTGAGTCCTGTAGGGGTGTCCTGTAGGGATGTCCTGTAGGGGTGTCCTGTAAGGGTGTCCTGTAGGGGTTCACTGTAGGTGAGTCCTGTAGGGAGTGTCCTGTAGGGGTGTCCTGTAGGGAGTGTCCTGCAGGGAGCGTCCTGTATGGGTGTCCTGTAGGGGTGTCCTGTACGGGTGTCCTGTAAGGGTGTCCTGTAGGGGTGTCCTATACGGGTGTCCTGTAAGGGTGTCCTGTAGGGGTGTCCTGTAGGTGAGTCCTGTAGAGAGTGTCCTGTAGGGAGTGTCCTGTAGGGAGTGTCCTGTAAGGGTGTCCTGTAGGGAGTGTCCTGTAGGTGAGTCCTGTAGAGAGTGTCCTGTAGGGAGTGTCCTGTAGGGAATGTCCTGTAAGGGTGTCCTGTAGGGGTGTCCTGTATGGGTGTTCTATAGGGGTGTTCTGTAGGGAATGTCCTATAGATGTGTCCTTTAGGGGTTGTCCTGTAGATGTGTCCTTTAGGGGGTGTTCATAGGGGTGTCTTTTAGGGGTGTTCTGTAGGGGTGTCTTTTAGGGGTGTTCTGTAGGGGTATCTTTTAGGGGTGTTCTATATGAGTTTTCTGTAGGGGGTGCCCTGTAGAGATGTTCTGTAGATGTGTCCTTTAGGGGGGTGTTCCTAGGGGTATCTTTTAGGGGTATTCTGTAGAGGTGCCTTTTAGGGATGTTCTGTAGGGGTGTCTTTTAGGGGTGTTCTGTAGGGATGTCTTTTAAGGGTGTTCTGTATGGGTTTTCTGTAGGGGGTACCCTGTAGACTTCCTGTAGGGGATCCTGATGGGGACATCCTATAGCAGTTCCCTGGGCAAAGCACACCTGCTCTGACCTCAGAGCGGCTGCCCGCTGAGTGGGGTGATGGCATCTTCCACACACACAGCTGATATCCATGTGCTTGGGATCTGACCCTGACCATTCTTGCTCCCTCTGCATGCAGCTGGGTTCCTGGTGCCGGTGGGGCTGGGAAAGACTCCTGGGTTCCTCTGAACAAGGACTTTACATGACTGCCACTTCTCCGCAGGGACCTTGGCAGTCCCCACACCCTCAGGCTGTGACCAAAAGGAAGGGGTCTCCTCATTCAATCCTGGGAGCAGTGACCAGCTCCCAGCAGGTGCTGTCTGAGCAACATCATCATATGGGCCAATCTCCCAGAAAAACTGAGCCCCCGAGAACACAGGTGTCCCCATGTCCTGACTCAGCACCCCTGGCCGCTTCTCTCCATGGCTGTGCCCTGACATAGGAGCTGAAGGTGTCTGAGCAGGGCACTCAAGCTTGGGCAGCCAGACATTGACTCCTGCCCTTTCCTGATGCCCCACCATCTGTCTTTCCAGCCTTCCCACTGCCGGTCCCTCCTCAAGCGGGGGCTGCTCCCCAAGGTGCCCCCTCTTCCTTCCACCCTCCCCCCATGCTCAGGGGAAGCTGATGGGGCTAATTATCCCTAGATGATAATTATTCAGCTGATAATCACATGCTCTGTCACCTCCCACCCACACCCAAACTCCTCCTGGCCCCATTTCAGGCCCTAAAGCCAGGTCATCGAGGTCAGGATAGAGTGGGGATCGAAGCGGGCTGATGAACTAGCCCTGATTTTCTTAGGACTTATCTTTTTGAGCACTGAGAATCCAACATCCCAAGAATTCCCCCGTCTTGGGAAAAGGGGGCAGTCAGTCACCCTGGCTGGAACCCAGGACCAACACCAGGACTTTCCCCACAGAAAGACACCAGAAGATGTGCCCATAAGAAAAGGCCTCCAAGCCTGGCAGGGAGGCGCCATGAAGGGTTTCCCCCAACTCCCTGCAGCCCCCAGTCCAGGCTGGTGATCCTGGGTAGAGCCTGCCTGCCAGCACCCGGCCCCTGGGTGCCCAGCCCAGGAGTCACCTCTCCCCGTCCCTCCCATGGCGTGGCCAGCGTCTTACCCACGGCAGCACACAGGGCAGCCAGAAGCAGCAGCACCAGGAGGAGCCTCATCGCAGGGTTTTCCACCAGGGCCTGGGAGCCACTGTGCGAGGGCCCCTTTATATGGTGGCCGAGGGCTGAGCCAGACCTGGTAATTTAGCTGGAAAGGTGCACCGGGGAGAGCAGGGCCAGCCTGATTCACGCCCCGGGGCCTCCCTCTGCCCCACCTCTAGGACTCTCAGAAGGTACCTGTGCCCCCCTCTCTGCTGTCCCTGGGTCCTGAGCCTCTGGCCCCTACTCCCTGCAGCTTGGGCCTTGTCCTGGGAGTTCTCAGAGGGCCATGGCTCTGCCTCTGTAGCCTGGGGGGACAGGCAGGGCACTTCTGAGTATGTACACCCCCTCCCCACAGCTGGGGGGCTGCCCAAAGCACTTCTGAGTATGTACACCCCCTTCTGAGTATGTGCAGCCCCTCCCCGCTGTGCTTGCCGTTGCACCAGGGTCGGCAGGGCCACCAAACCCATTCTGGTGGGGAAACTGAGGCACTGGAGGCTGAGTGCTGCTTCATCGTTAAGTGTGCGTACGAATCACCTAGGATCCGGCTGAAATGCTGCCTGCAGAGGCCTGGGCGGGGCCTGGAACCATGCATTCCTGGCAGGATCCTGGAGGTGGTGTTGTCTGTCTAGGGTAGGCTTAGCTTTGGCCAGTGGCAGAGCCAGGGTGCGCAGGGCAACCCAACCACGTCTGAGTCACTGCCCATCCGATCCCAGGCCAGGCTTGGGGGACTGTGGGGTGACAGGGATGTCCCGGGGGGCAGGACATGGCCTGTTTGCAGTGCAGCTGTCTCCACTGTTATCCTCAGGGTGTCGCAGGGATGCTAGAGGCTGAGGGGCAGCAGCTCACATCTCCTGGGAGTCTCCTCCAACCCCTGACGGTTCCCTGCCTCAAGATGGCTCCCCTTCTGGTCTCCTTCCACCTCCCCTTCCTCACCCTGTCTGTCCACCCCACGGGGACTGGCTCCAGTCCTCTCTGCCCTTGCATGGCCACTTACACTAGCCTTCAGGCCTTTCAAAGGCCTGACACATGTCTCCCCCGCCGCCCCCTCAGCAAGATCACCCTTATCTGGAGCGTTCTTGGACCCCCTGTCTGGGCCTATGCCCTAGAGGTGCCCTTGAGGGCCAGAGTCCTGTTTCAGACCTCTCCACAGACCTGGGAGCCTAAGAGACCTCTTCTCCATCCACCCTCGGAAGGCGGGCCAAGCTGCTGGGTACCATCCCAAAGCTGGAAGGTGGGACTGGACCCATCTGGGGGCCATGCAGGATTTGGGGGACAGGCAGACTCCAGGGCTGGGACTGGCTCTCTGTGCAGGATTTGGGGGGCAGGCAGGCTGCAGGGCTGGGACTGGCTCTCCATGCAACCATCTCCCAGCTCAGAGACCAAGGAGTCTGGAATTGGAATGAACAGCAGACGTTCCCTGTGGCATGGATGGCATACTTGTCAACAACATTTTATTTTACCTGTTTTTAGCTTCTTTGAAACTGTTCGTATTTGGGGACACATGGCATGTGGGCCCCCGTTGCCTTGGTCTCCAATGAAAAGGAAGGGCCCGTTCCATTCAGTTCCTCTTGCTCCATTCACTCTGGGTCACCTCTGGGCTTTGCAGCTTCCCGGCCATGGGTCGCAGCAGCGTGAGAGCTGCAAAGCTGCCTTGGGACAGCTGGACCCTAGGGCAGGCGCCTTCGCAGACACAACCTCAGTCCTCAGCCCAGGCCTCAGTGGGGTTGAAGGTCAGGACTGGTGTGAGGAACTGAGACCCGTGCTGTAACGGGATGGCCGGGCATTGCAGGTCCTGGCACGGCCTCCGAGGGAAGGGGGAGGGGCTCCATGCACAGCTGCCAGGAGGTCCCGGGTGGGTACCTGGAGGCAGGGAGCATTTCTCCAGCTTCTCGGCAGGGCCCTGCCCCAGGGAAAAAGCCATGGTGAGCTGCCAGTGCCACTGTGGATGGCGTGGACTGTGATGTGCCCTTCCCAGTGCCACAGGGCTCTGATCTGTGAGAGGGAAGAAGGGGCAGGGTGGCAGCAGCAGCAGGGGGCTGGGAAGAGAGCCCTACTCCTGTCCTGAGGAGTAACCAGTCCACGCATGGCTGGGCCCCTTCTCGCTGCAGGGGCAGGACAGGGGCTGGGCGAATGGGTGCATGTGAGTGTGAGTGTGACTGCGTGTGAGACTATGACAGTGTCTGACTGTGTGTGAGACTATGACAGTGTGTGACTGTGAAGCTGAGTGTGTGACTGTGTGTGAGACAGTGTGAGTGTGACAGACTGTGGCAGTGTGAGTGTGACTGTGTGTGACTGTGACAGTGTGTGACTGTATGAGACTGAGTGAATGTGTGACTGTATGTGACTGTGACAGTGAGTATGACTGTGTGAGACTGAGTATGACTGTGTGTGGCTGTGACAGTGTGTGTGACTGTGTGACAGTGAGAGTGTGTGAGACTGTGAATGACAGTGTGAGTGTGACTGCATGTGACCGTGACAGTGTATGTGTGTGTGAGAGAATGTATGTGTGACTGTGTTAGTATAGTGTGAATGTGTATGAGTGTGAGTGTGCGTGTATGCGTGTATGTGTGTGTGTGAGTGTGAATGTAAGACTGTGTGTCACCATGTGATACTATGTGTGTTAGCGCATGTGTGTGAATCTATGTGTGTAAATGAGTATATGAAGGTGTGTGTGAATGTTAGTATAGTGTGAGTGTGAACATGCAAGTGAGTGCATGTGAATGTGTGTGAAAGTGAGCGTGTGTGTATGTGTGTGAGTGTGAGTGTGTGTGAGAGACTGTGTGAGTATGAATCTGTGTGTGTGGTGGGACCCCCCATGAACAGAAATGGGCACAGCCAGATGATGCCAATGGGGTCACAGTTTGCTTCCTGGGGAAGGCCCAGGTGGACTGGGCTGCATTTCTGAGGACAAGCGTGGAGGGGTGGGATCTTGAGAGTAGAGGGCTTGCGTGTGTAGATGGCACACCAGGACGCAGTGAATCCCAGAAACTCAGTCCAGGCGTGAGCTGGATTTTACCCCGTGCACACCACAGCTCTCAAGCTGTTGTCTGTATTCCTGGGGGTCTGTGAAAGCTGTTTTTCCTTCCACAGAAGGATCTGAGAAATGCTGAACTCAATGGTTTCTCAAAGGGTCTTTTAGGAGCAAAGATTCTGCAGCCCCCACAGGGTGGGCTGTGGGAGAGGGGCTGTCTTTCTGGGCTCTCAGGGGAGGCTCTGCAGGAAGAGCTGAGGGCTAGGGCTGCCCTGGGCTGGGCTGGAGGTGGGCGTTGGCATGCAGCCTGGCCCCCACTGCCAGCTGCCCTGGTTTCCTCTGCCTCGGGGAGGGCTTGGGTCACTCCTCTTTAAGCTAATCAGGCTTTTTACAAGCTGAGTCCGAGTCTTTTAGAAGCTGAGTGTTCTCCAAATACAGCCCAGACTTTCTCTCAAGGCCATAATTAGTGGGGCCTCCCCAGCCTGGTATTAGATTCCACTCCCTAGGGTGGCTGAGAGGGGATGCAGGGATGAGCCGGGCAGGTGAAGGAACAAGGGCACGGGTGAGGTCCTGCGGGAGCGACATCCGGCAAGGGCCCTGCCAGCCCAGAGGAGCTCAAGCCAACTCCAGGAAGGGACCTGGGACCCTGTTGGGAGACCTGGCCCTGAGTGAACCAGTGGGTGAGTCCTGCTCCCTCCCTCTGAAAGCCCTTCCCTCCCTCCAGCCCTCCTCCACCCCTCCCTCTATCCCACCCTCCTGTTTTCTCTCCATGCCTCCTTCCTTCCCTTCCTCCATCCCTCTCTATTTTCATCCCTTCACCCATCCAGCCACCCCCTTCTCTCCCTCTTTCCTACCCTCCAGCTTTCTCTGTACTCCTTCCTCCTTCCCTTCCTTCACCCCTCTTTGTTTTCCTCCCCCTTTCTTTCCCTCCCTCTTTCCCTCCCTCTTTCTTTCTCCCCTTTTCCCCTCCTTCCATCCTTCCCTTTCTCTCAGCCTTGTCTCTCTCTAGCCAGTGCTGGGGGCAGGGGCTGGAGGGGCATTAGACCCAGGCCCTAGAATTGCAGTGGGCGCATGCCAGCCATACTGAGTCTCTAGAGATTGTCAGGACCTTGTTCTCTGCGTGCCCAGCCGGGTAGCTGGAAGCCTGCATTCACCTCACTGCAGCCTTTGCCAACGGGCAGAGGGCGTCCTTGTGCTGGCCTCACAGTGACAAAGCACTTCACAGGTCACAGCTCAAGGCCCAGTTGGGCCACTGCTCCTCCTCCTGATGCCTGCTGAGCCCCACAACGGCCCCTTGAGACTGCCCAGGGCCCCTCACACCCACTGGGGCCCCCAGCCCTACATAGAGGAGGATCCTGGGAGTGTAGCCAGTGCCACCTCCTTGCCCAATTCACACAGGGGAAACTGAGTCCGCGTGCGGGTGGAGGAGTCAGGATTTCAACCAAGGCCCCTCGGCTGGCAGCCAGTGCAGGAAAGGCGCTGTGCTGGGGACTCGGATGCTGGCGTGGGGCTCCCATACCCATGTGCCGTGATGGCCCCTGTCCCAGGGGAACACAGGGTCACTCGGAAGTTCACAGCCTGGGCTTGAACCAGAGAGAGGACACAAGGAATCCCAGTTCTTTCCTCAGGGAGAGACGGGGGCATCTCGAAAGGGACCTACAGCCACCAGCCGGGGTTCAGGTCTCAGCCCACTCATGCCGGTGCTGTGGGGTGCTGGGCCAGCCCCTAGTCTCTCCGGGCCTGCATTTGTTTGTCTGAGGAAAAGACTGATAGTGATGCTGACAAGCACAGGAAGCTGCTCTGGGGTGGGCTTAGCGGCAGATCGGGGGACAAAAACCCAGCCAGAAACCGGCAGCGCCCACCCAGCACCTGCATCTTGACTCCCAACATCCTCCTCCACTCACAGGAATGAGGGCTCCCTGGAGAAAGGGCTGATTCTAGGTGTGGGACGTAGAAAAGTTCCTCTTTAAAGTTTCCTTTCTTGTTAAAGAATAAGTGTGTTGATCACTTTGCTAAGCCCTACCCTATGCAGCTGTTAGACAGGCCATGCTTACAGGCACGTAGTACGTTCTATGTCCTTGTGCTTTAACCGGGATATCTGTGCCGGACGTGCTCACAGGCACGTCCCAGCTCTCCACTGCTTTTACCTGTTTAAAAAAATTTGAAGTTGTTAGCCAATTGGGTTTTAGTTTAGATCGTGAGGTCTGGCTCCAGACAACAGAGATCAGACACAGCAGTAAGGACGACCCCAAATGCATAAGGGACAAATTTGTCTGTTTTCCTTTGTTCTTTGTACTCTAGTGGCATACTGGCTAGCAAGGGTACCCTTCCTGCAGCCCAGGAAGAAAAAATTGTGCTGCTGAAAGATCCTTTGTCTCAGTGCTGATTTTTCTTTGCAGCACCGAGCATCTATTTCCAACACAGGGGTGGGGGAGCACCAAGGTGTGCCTGAAATACCTTTAAAAGCAAAGCAAAACAAAAACCAGACTTCTTTATGGAGATGTATGTCATGAAATTCACCCATTTAAAGTGAACTGTTCAGTGGTTTTTAGTGCTGCATATTCACAGAGTCGTGCAACCGTCAGCACAATCTAATTTTGGAAAGTTTCCATTTCTCCGAAAAGGAACCTGTGCCCTTCAGCCGTCGGTGCCCGCTCCCCTGCTCCACTTTCTCTCCGTGTGAACTTGTCTGTTCTGCACTTTGCATGTGAAGGGGATCGTACGCTGTGTGGCCTCTGGTCCGCCTCTCTCCCTGAGCACCAGGCTCTCAAGGCTCGCAGCGTTGTGGCCTATGTCAGCACTTGATTCCATGGAACGTACTCCATGTGGACAGAGAACATTTGTCTATCGGTTCATCTGCTGAAGGACATCTGGGTTGTGGAGGACCATGTGGGGCCAGAAAAGAAGAAAATCCTAAAAAATAAGACCACTAATGGTGAGATTGTGAAAGGAATAGATCAGGCAACTGAAAACCCTTCCAATGGCCAGAGATGGAACAACTTGAACAGCAAAATACATAACAGTATTGGATTTTAACCCTGTGCATAAAATAAATGTTTATGAGCCCATAATAATATCAATACACGATTGAAGAAAGAAAGATATAGGAGAGAAAAGACCAACCTTCTGTGTAAGAATTCCAAATAATTTACATGGATACTTTGCTTGAGAAGGCGGAGCTTTAACTGCCACTCCTCAGATGTGGCTGCACTTAGTGGCTTCCTTTCAATTGGGACAGCACGGAAATGGGTGGGGTGTATTAGTCTGTTTTGACCCTGCTAAAAAGACATACCAGAGACTGGTCAATTTACAAAAGAGAGACGTTTAATGGACTTACAATTCCACTTGGGTGGGGAAGCCTCACAATCATGGCGGAAGGCCAGGAGGAGCAAGTCAGGTCTTACGCGGACGGCAGCAGGCAGAGAGAGACTTTGTGCAGGGAAACTCCCAATTTTAAAACCATCAGATCTCATGAGACTTATTCACTATCATGACAGCAGCATGGGAAAGACCTGCTCCCATGATTCAATTACCTCCCACAATATGTGGGAATTCAAGATGAGATTTGGGTGGGGACACAGCCAAACCATATCAGGGAAGAAACGTCACCGGGAGAGGAGCCTGGCATTTACAACACCATCAAAGCGGGCAAGGTCAGCATCAGCAGCATCGAATCCCAGAGTCAGTGCATGCCCTTGCTGTGGTGTGACGGGAACAGTGCTTCATTTCTGCTTCAGTCTTCTCAAAACTATCGTCCTGGTCTAACCATGAGGAAAACACCAGGCAAACTGAGACACACTCCACAAAATATTCAATCAATACTCCTGAGACTGTCAAGGTCACCAAAAACAAGGGAAGCCTGAGAAACTGCCAGAGCCCAGAGGAGCCGAGGGAAACCTGGTGAGGATGTGCCACGCAGGCTCCTGGATGGTGCAATGGAGGAGAAAAAGGCATTAGGGGAGAACGAAGCCAATCTGAATAAAGTGTGGATTCAGCTCATAATAATGTGTCAATATTGGTTCATTAATTGTGACAAATGGACCACAGATGTTTAAATCGCGATTTCAGCTGGGGTGAGGTGACTCACACCTATAATCCCAGCATTTTGGGAGGCCAAGGTGGGAAGACTGCTTGAGCCCAGGAGTTTGAGACCAGCCTGGGCAACAGAGTGAGATCCCATCTCTACAAAAAATAACAAATTAGCCAGGCATGGGGGTGCATACCTGTAGTCCCACCCACTTGGCAAGCTGAGGTGGGAGGATCACTTGAGCCCAGGACATTGAGGCTACAGTGAACTATGATTGCACCATTGCACTTCAGCCTAGGCGACAGAGCGAGACCTTGTCTCAAAAAAGAAGAAGAAGGAGGAGGAGGAGGAGGAGGAGGATAAATAGGGATATCTGGGAGTGGGGAATACAGGAACTGTCTGTACTGTCTTTGTCAACTTTTCTGTAAATCTAAAACAATTATAAAAGTAACAAGTTTCTATCAAAAATGTGGCAATGCCTTTAGAAGTGACGGGCTCCATGGTGGGGTTCGTGTGCCTGGCAGAGCTATTCAGGCAATCTTCACACTTCCTTGGCCACATGGGCCGGTCTTGCTTAGAGAAGCTGCTGTCCTGGTCCCTAGAAGACCACATCTTGAGGCTGGTTTTGCCATGCAGGCAGTAACATTCTGTCTTCGGCAGCCTGAAGAAGACCTGGGAATGGCTTGTCTCAGGAGATAAAATGCCAAGATAATGAAGCTAAGGTCACAGTTCATGCCCTTCAATTATCATTCCACAGTAGATGTTCTCACCCTGGTCACACCCTGATCCCTGACCCTGGACACACACTTAACCCTGACCCTGGACACACACCCCTGATCCTGAACACACACTTATCCCTGACCCTGGACACACACTTGGCCCTGACCCTGGACACACACTTAACCCTGACCCTGGACACACCCTTAGCTCTGACTCTGGACACACACTTGGCCCTGACCCTGGACACACACTTACCCCTGACCCTGGACACACACTTACCCCTGACCCTGGACACACACTTGGCCCTGACCCTGAACACACACTTGGCCCTGACCCTAGACACACACTTGGCCCTGACCCTGGACACACACTTAGCTCTGACCCTGGACACCCACTTGGCTCTGACCCTGGACACACACTTGGCCCTGACCCTGGACACACCCTTAGCTCTGACTCTGGACACACACTTGGCCCTGACCCTAGACACACACTTGGCCCTGACCCTGGACACACCCTTAGCCCTGACCCTGGACACACCCTTAGCCCTGACCCTGGACACACACTTGGCATGACCCTGGACACACCCTTAGCCCTGACCCTGGACACACACTTGGCCCTGACCCTGGACACACCCTTAGCTCTGACTCTGGACACACACTTGGCTCTGACCCTGGACACACACTTGGCCCTGACCCTGGACACACACTTACCCCTGACCCTGGACACACACTTGGCCCTGACCCTGGACACACACTTGGCCCTGACCCTGGACACACACTTGGCCCTGACCCTGGACACACACTTGGCCCTGACCCTGGACACACACTTAGTTCTGACCCTGGCTACAGAGGAGCCCTGATCATGCTTCCATTCTGTGTTTTGACTCTGGACACACATGAGCCCTATTCCTAGACACATATTGAGCTCCGATTCCGGTCACACACTGAGCCCTGATTCTGATCACATACTGGGACCTGTTCCCACACTGAGGGTCATGGTCTCATGCTCTGTGTAACTCTGGCCACACACTGATCTCTGACTGTGGTCATGGGCTAAGTCCCAAGCATGGTCCCACACTATGACCTGAGTCTGGAAATACATTAAAGCCAACCCTGCCATAAAAATTAAGCAATTCAAAATCAAAGCTGTTGCAACTTTAAATTATTTTGAGATTTACAGGAATGTGATTATAGGACCTGAATCATGTAAATAGGCAGCTGTAACCTTTGTTTTTCTCATTTACAGTATGCTGTAAAAGACCACAGGGTGCCAGAGAAGACCACTTCCCTCTTCACTGTTGATCTTCATTATAGACTGACCCCCCTTTTACTTCTCTTAGACAAAGACTTCACGACTATCACACTGTCTACAATGGAATATTAAATAGACTTTTAAACTGGAAAAGCAAAACAAGTTGTCATCAAATTGCTGTAACTCATAAACTGGTCTTGTATGAAAAACAATTGTAAGGCTGTTAAATGTCTTTGTTTTAACTGTATATAAAAGCAAGACCTTAACTTTCCAGCTTCAGAGCACTGACCTCATTCTTTTGGGGTCTGTGTTACCTGGATGGTCATTCTCAGCTTAGCACATGAATAAACTCTTTTAGACTGGATTCTGACCCTTTCCGTTATTTCAGTTGCCACTGCTCACGTTCTGAGCCCTGGCCCTGGTGATAGCTATTGGAAGATGTATTAGGATCTAGGAACAGAGTTTAGGGGAAGCAAAGGAATGCCAGTTTGCTCAGAGACACAGAGCACTTGGCAAAGGGGTCAAAGAGCAGCTGGGGGCTCCAGCTGGTGGGCTCTTCAAGGATCATGAGCCAGGGAGCAACCAGGAGAAGGTTGGGCATTGCAAGGTGTCCCAGCACCTGCTCTTGGCCAGCCCTGCTTCTTCCCCTCTTTCCTTCTCACCCAGAACCCTGTCCCTGCAACCGTTTCCTCCCTGCTGCCTCTGCCCTCCTGGAGCAGGGAGGACTCCAGCATTTGGAAACCCATTTTGAAGGATCCCAGCCTGTGGGCTCCAGCTCACTGAGTGTGGCACACAGCTGCACCACGAATGCTTGCCCAGGCGTGTCCGGGCTGGCCCCTCTGAGCTGTGCAGGCTCCTCTGGGAGCGGAGACTGGGGCAGGGAGGTGGAGGACACAGATGATTCACTTTGGGTTCCAGGCAGGCGGGGTGCATGTTTCCAGCTGATCCGGTCAGCCAGGAGCCAGGATGCAGGGATGCCTGTGTTCCCAGGTATGGGGCGTGGCTGGTATTTTCCAGGAGCAAGGAGGTGGCAAACTGGATAAACAAAGGTGTCTAGACTTCCCTCTCAGCTCCCAGGAGGCTTCAGGGCGCAGCTGGGACAGCTCAGCTTGCCTTTCTGCAGACTGGGGCTGAGCCATGGCCTGCTCCTGCAGGGCCTAGGACTGGGGGCACTGGAGGTGGGCCAGGAAGGGCCATTAGGAGCTCATGAGCCAGGGCAGGAACATCTGCATGGGCTTCCGTCTCCGAGCAGACTGCCTTGAAATTCTCTGACAGCAACGTGGGATGGAAAGTCCAGCAACCCTGGGCAGAGCCTGGCCATGAGTTAGATGACTTACCCTATCATCTAACAGGAGTGCCCAGGGACAGCCTCCAGGTCACCATTACCCAGGCTCCCTCTTGAAGCCCCTGCTGGCTAAGCAAAAATGTGGCTAAGTGAAAATGTTGCTTCTGAAGCCAGCACAGAGGGTGGGAACGGAGCCAGACTCATAACTGAACCACCAGCACCCCCACTGGGCAGCCACAGCAGTGCACCCTGGTGTCCTTCAGCCAGAGGAGGAGCCGGCCCCAGCACAAGCCCCATGGTGCTCCCAGCCAATGACAGAGTGTGGCGGGGGCTACTCCTCCATGGCCTCCTCTTAGGGCAGCTTTGGCTGGGGCATCTCTGAGGCTGGCTGACATCTCAGAATGGCCCTGCCATCCAGGAGGCCCCCTGCTTCCGCAACTGTCAGAGCTATGTGGTGTCCCACAGCTCGTGCCTCCCACTCCTGTTCCCTCATGTCCTTCACAGACATTTCCGGTAAAATGCTCTTGCGCGTGGAATCATGATTTGGCATCCGGTGTGAGCCACAGCATCCAGGACACTCAAAGCCCCTCTGGACGGCAGGCCCCATCTGCCCTGCAGACTCCCCTGGCCTCGGCCCTGCACCTCTTCCTCATTTTACACACATACACAATACACACTCACACACACAAATACATTCACACACACAGTACACACACACACACAGACATGTGCACACACACATACACACCCACACATGTGCATACACATGCACACACATACACACATACCTACACATCCACACATGGGGGGGCCAGGCACATGCACATGCACACACATACACACATACCCACACATGCACACACATGCACACACACACAAGCACATCCACACACGTGCACACCCACACATCCACACATGTACACACATACCCACACATCCATACACATGCACACACACAAGCACATACACACCCACATACATACACACACACCTACACATCCATACACATGCACATTCACACACAAGCACATATATACACATACACACATAGCCACACATCCACACATGTGCACACACACATAAGTACGTGCACACACACACATCCATACACACACACACACGAGCACATGCACACACATACCCACAAACCCACACACATGCATGCACACTCACAAGCATCTGCACACATGTACACACAACCACACGTGCACACTCACAAGCTCATGCACGCATACACTGCCACACATCCACACACATGCACACTCACACACAAGCACATGCACACCCGTACACACATTCTCACATACACAAAAAAACACAGGCGCACATGTACACACTCCCACACATGCACACTCACACAATGCATTCACACACAGTGCACACACAGACATGCACTCACACAAGCATATGCACACACGTATATATACTCACATGTACACACACAAGCACACTCACATCACAGTGACACACACTGGCTCACACGTGTGCACTCACACATAACACATCCTCTTTCAAACATACAAGGAGATTCACTCTCAAACATTTGCACATACACGCACACATTTACATTTACTCACATAACTCACACTCACATTTGTACGTGAATATACTGTAGGCACACAAACACTTGTGCACACACCTACACACTATTTCGACTGCTCTCACACACCAACCCCAGAGTGCACCAGGATTGGTCCAGCCCCCAGGGGGTTCCCCCATGACTGACAGAGGCTGGTACAAGAGGGAGGGAGGTAGCTATCCTGCCCCTGGAGGGAGATGAGGACCTTCCAGCACTTAGCCGCCCCACTGCGTCTCATCAAGAGCAGGGCCAGGGAGGCCCAGCGGCTTCGGGGAGTCAGATTCCACGGACCAGACAGGAGGAGGGTAGGGCCTGCGGGTTCCCCGCCGCGGCCACACTGTGTGCTGAGGTGCCTGGCTGTGGGCTCTGGCAGACCGGGTTTTTTCAGTGTGGGTTGCAAGGTCTTCTTCCTCTACTTAACATTCTTTATCCATGAAGTGGAACTCCTGATCTCAGATGACATGACCACCTCAGCCTCCCAAAGTGCTGAGATTACAGGCATGAGCCACCATGCCCAGCTGGGCCTTTTTTCTATTTCTGTGAGAAATACCACTGAAATTTTGACACGGATCACACTGAATTTGCACATTGCTTTGGATGAGATTATTACGGAAAAGCCAGGGTGACACCATTTCAAAGCCACTTCCATTTTAAAACTAGCAAGGCACGTTCCCTGCCAGTCACAACCCATGGTCACAGATGTTTACAGCTAAGGAAGGAGTTTCGTAATGCCTGCAAGGACAAACTCCTACAGCAACAGAATGTCCAGATGTCCCATATCTCATAACATACGTGCTTTTAAAATAATTATAGTCATGCTTTGATGTACTTACTCACTAAAATGCCAAGGATAGTTGACTTTAAATCAACAAAGAAATAAGTTTTGTCATGCTGTCAACCCACCCACATGTAGATACAGATTAGCTAACCTTTGCTTTTTACATACGTAAGACCCCTATACAAGAGGATTTTAAAATTAAGACAGTGCGTTCCTCCTCTTGCTTTCTGAGGATGCCCTACTCTGCATCTGAGTAGCTTTCAATAATCAATCTCTTCTCACTGCACTCTGCGACTCACCTGAATTCCTTCCTGCACGAGACCCAAAAACCCTCTTCCAGTCACATCTTTCTGGCGATGCACTAAGGGACCGTCAGGCAAGACCGTATGCCAGAGAAGTTTCATCTGCAGCACCAATTGGCCACCTCTGGTAAATGGGGTACCTCCTGGCATGCTAAGTCACGCTTAAGCAAGGATGCTTGTCTAGAAACTCAGGTTAGAGGCTCAGCCCACAGGGTTAGATGCCCTGGAGTATATCTAGAAGAATGGAAGTCGCTTTGCAAGATGTTCGCCAGTATGTGATCTGTACTAATCCACCTTGTCCCCTCTGCCAGGAATGGGAAAGGTCTACTTCTCATCATCTCCCAGCTCATTGCCGTACTGCAGCCTTGAGGCAGCCCGAAGGGCTGGCCCAGAGGTTTCTACCTTCACATGGCAGCTTCTAATGCTCTTATGTGTTTCTCCCTGGTTTTTTCTGCCTGCTTTGGATCTGCTGTTACGAATCTGCTGCTGAGCAGCAACCCTGCTTATCTCATGGTGTTGAGGTGAGACTCACTGTTTGTGGTATTACTAATTTAAGGCTACTTGGAGATTTTGTTCTTCTTATACAGTTCAGCCAGTTCTGGCCAAATGTAAACATTAGAATCTCATTTAATACTGAAGAAAAAAATGATGAAGAAGGCTTCTTTAACACAAAACTTCCATAAAAACTACTTTACCAAAACTTTGGTCCACAGCTTTCTATGGATTGCTTGTTGGATATCTGGGTCATTTCCAATTAAGAAAAGTTTATGCTATGGGAAACATGTTTGTAGAATTGTGGAGCGGTCTTACCTAGAAAGTGCCAACATCTGCCAAACACTGCAGGGTCTCTTGCTTCCTCGGTTTTCAGACTCATGGATGTGCGAGTGCCCTTAGCTGCCCCATCCCTTCCAGCTCCCGTTTCCCGTATGCAATGAGACCAGCCTGGCCAACATGGTGAAACCCCATTTCTTGCTCAGCCTTCCAAGTCCTGAGAGACACAGGGACGCTCATGCTCCTTTATGTCCCCCTAGGGACTGGGGGTTAGCAGTCCCTGCCCAGAGGCAAGGGGTCCTTTGGGCTCTGTCTGTCAGGGAGCCTGGAGCTGGGGATCCTCCAGGTCAGTCACCACCGGGGCTTTTCAGCCTTTCGGGTCCCAGGGCTGCAGTGCCACCCCAGTGGAGAGCCCACTTGAGGCTCAGAGGGATATCTGTCAGCACGTACCCCTTGGTTCCTCTCATTCCCTTCATAGTCTGCGTCTATGCCTCATTAGCAACCTGTCATCCTGAGTTTGCATGCTCTGAAGTTTACACCTGTTGTTTTCCTTCTGGTCTTGAGGATTTTCATTCTTTGGGTTACTTAATTCAGCATCTCCCTGGGGAACATTAGAGGCCAAAAGACTCCCAGGAACTAGCCTTATTGAGAAGGAAAATAATTTTGTCTAATTCAGAAGTTACCTAAAGGTCAATTCAAATGATGAACTTGAAAATAGTTACTTACAAAACAAGGTAGAAAGGAGCCAGTATGTAGGGGAGCAAGAGATGTGAATAAAAGTTATGGATATGAAGATGTATTTTTGGTAAGGAAGGTTATAAAGAAAAAAATGTCATATGAAAAAGGATCTTGTATGGTAAATTTTTGTCCTAAAGTAAAATGACTGACTATTTAGGAAAGAGGGAAAGTTTGGGCAAGGCAGAAAGTCCAAGCATGTCTTCAATGGTCCACGTATATCTAGATAAAGTTCATGAAGGGGAATTTATGAAAGGAATTTCATATGTAATTAAGTTGGTTATTATTAAAAGGAAGCTACTGATAATAGCCTTTCTAAAAATTGGTCTCCTATATCAAAACAAAATTTTCTTAAGGTATTGATTTGCTCTTAATGAAATTACAAGAAATTTTACTTTCAATTTTGTAAACTGTTTCTCTTGAAAACGTCTCAGATCCATATTTCAGAACATTCCATTTTTTTCTGTCTCACTGCTTTCAGCCTTTCCCTCTTTGAGCAGGCCTGAGATGATGACTCTCTTTTTCAGCTTTTCCCCCATTGAGAAAGCCTGAGATGATGACCAGCTCCTTCAGTTTTTTTCCTCCTGAGCAGACCTGAGAAGATGACTCTCCTCTTCAGCTTTTCTTTGTCAGTTCCTGCACTCCTTTTTTCCTTTGGTTTTAACTGTTGTAATGGCCTGATGCTATAATGTTTCATCTTGAAGGTCTATAAAAGCAATGTTTTCTTCTAGTATAATTTGATTTTATACTCTTGGCTTTATTTGCTGCATCTAAATTTTCAGTGTAATCAGAAAACTTCTCCTGCTGTTCCTAAGAGTCACATATGCTTATAACCTCAACACTGTTCCTGCGTCCGACTGCATTCAAGCACTTCTTTCATCAAGTTTATCTAAATGGGCTTTCCATAAGAAGCAGTCTCACTGCAGAAGGTTTTCTCTGCCTTTTTATCAGCTGGCTTTACTTTTGTTCTTGTTGTTGTTGCTGTTGCTTATTTTTTGTTTGTTTGTTTGTTTCGAGACTGGGTCTCACTTTGTTGCCCAGGCCAGAGTGCAGTGGTGCAATCTTGGCTCACTGAAAGGTCCACCTCCCAGATTCAAGCCATTCTTTGCCTCAGCCTCCCCAGTAGCTGGGACTACAGGTGCCCACCACCATGATCAGCTAATTTTTGTATTTTTTTTTTTTTTGGTAGAAATGGGGTTTCACCTGTTGGCCAAGCTGGTCTCAAACTCCTGACCTCAAGTGATCTATTCACCTTGGCCTCCCAAATTTCTGGGACTACAGGTGTGAGCCACCACAGCCAGCCTATCAGCTGGCTTTTAAAGCAAGATTTTATAGTTTTATCAAGAAAATTCCTATGTTGTCTTTATCAGGTTTTCTATTGCAAAAAAAAAACTGAAATTTAAAAGGCTTAAGGTTTTTACATCTACATGACTTTCTGCATTGCTTGCAATGTCTTTTTGATTATTACTCTTGGTTAAATGAGTAACTGTTACAATGACCTGTGATTCTGTTTTGATCAATTGTTTTGAGCCTTTTAACATCTTTAACAAATGTTCTCAAAATAAAAATCCTAAATTAAGTTTCTGATTTAGTGTTCTTGCTGGGGCTTATTAAACCTACAAAAATTAATCTCTGTGAGGTTATAAAATCTTTTCATAGCTTCCAGGCAGACCATGAAGTCCAGTATCACCACCTCCAGCCTGATAATTATATATTGGAAGACAATTCGTTAAAGGATTCTCTCCAGCTCCCTTGAAACTGTCCTTATCAGGATTTATTAACTAATCCTTGTGCTCAATTAATAATCTGTTGCAGGGCCTTGACTCCTGGGCACACATATCTAAAGAAGGCACTGACTCCCACCAGTATTGGACAAAAACTCAAGTTAACCAAAGCCTCGTCTTTAGACCTGGGCAAAGGGGACAAAGTAAACTGCTTTCATGAGACACAGGGACAGGCCTATATTTAAAAACATTATGATTCATTTAATAATTCTGCCTTTATCTGAAAAATATAATTTGTTCTATGCCTTTATACTAAATAATTTAAATGTTTAACTCCTCTCCTGGCATTCTCAAAACTAGGTCAGGCTTATGACCTTTTTCTTTAAAATGTTGTTAATTCTCTATGTTTTGTTTTACCTCCAAAATTTGAAACTATTCAGTCTCACCAGGCCCAGGGAATGTGATAAGGGATTGTCAGGGCCAGTTTTGAGGAATAAAATCAGTTCAAACCCTTCAAATCAAGAACAGGCACACAAATGCCTAAATGGCTGAACAAAATGCTTGTGTTTTGTGTAGCTAATTGCCCCAAGCCACCATGATGGTAGCTCATGCACAGAATGTATAGAGAAGCCAATTTTGTAACCTTGCCTTTTGGCTTTTGATTTTTGGTTGTTATGTTGCTGAAAGGGGTTTTAGGGTTAATGAGTTTCTGCCCACCTCCACTCCCATCTGGCCTAGAGTACTTCATTGGCTCTAAATCTTCTGACTCAAAGTCCCTTGGTCACAGGAGTTCCACTGAGGGGCATGATGGGCCCGGGGCGGGTTGCACACCACTCCAGTGTTGACATGGGACAAAACAGAAGCATGGCCATTGACACTGCCTCTGGCATACTTTGACAAAAAAGGAGGAATATGAACCTAAATAAATAAATAAAATCCTAAGCACCCCCATCCCCAGCAAAATGGGCCTCCCTTTGGCTTTAAGAAACTTGAAAAACTAGGCCAGGATGGGAAGTGGAGCCAGTAGTGGGGGGTGGGGCAGGCATGGACAAGCCTCACTATATCTTTCCTCCACCTTGGAATTCAAGCACAAATGACCAGCATTAATATTAAAATAGAGGTCATAAGACTGACAGAACAGACTGAATCTAAGACCCTGCCAGGCAGAGATGAACTCTGCACCCCAAGGTAGACAGAGTTGTACGTTACAGATGTTTTTTAAATGTGTTTGCATCAGGACCACCTTCATGAATGTTCATAGCTCCTCTGTTCAACCAGGAGGCTTCATCTTACTAAAAACTTGGAAAGAAGGATCTCCTTGTTAGAAGTAAATGCTTGGTGCCACTAAGTGAAAATAGCACTCAGGCAAAAAATTTCTCAGCAAGGCAATTTACTTCTATAGAAGGGTGTGTCTCGTGGATGCAGCAATGGTGACAGCACACAGGACAAGGAAGGGGAAGGGGGTCTTGTTCCCAATGCAGCTGGTCCCTACTGCTGTGTCTTTTACCTGTTGGCTAGGGTAGGACCACACAGTTTAAGCAAATTCCAGTTGGCTATTTTAAAGAGAGCAAGGGTATGAGCCAGAGTGGCAAGGTGAGTAGTTTCAGCGGGAAGGATGGTTACAAAATAGGTGACTAAGGATACCTAAGGACAGACCGGGTGATAGAGTCTAGGAGGGGGTTGTTTACTGAAACAAGAGGCAAGGAGGCGTAAAGAACGAGTAAGTTAAACTTTAAAATGGAGAACAAAGAACAGGGAAGCAGAACATACTGACATACTGGTTCTTTAAAGAGGAACTCAGTCATGTCCCTTGCAAGGACATGGATGAAACTGGAAACCACCATTCTCAGCAAACTGACACAAGAACAGAAAACCAAACACTGCATGTTCTCACTTATAAATGGGTGTTGAACAATGAGAACAGGCAGACACAGGGAGGGGAACATCACACACCAGGGCCTGGGGGGTGGGGGGCTAGGGGAAGAATGTCAGGAAGTGGGGGGATTGGGGAGGGATAGCACTACCTCATGTAGATGACGGGGCAATGGATGCAGTAAACCACCACTATGGTGTGTGTATACCTATGTAACAAACCTGCACGATCTGCACATGTGCCCCAGAACTTAAAGTATAATAAATACATTTTAAAAAAAGAAAAGACAAAAATCCAATAAAGTATTATTGTCAGAAAAAAATGAATAAAATCTCTAACCCAAGATGGGTTAAAGGTAAAAAAAAAAAAAAAGTAAATAAAATAAAATCTCAATATTAAAAAAAATGAAGAGGAACTCAGAACTCATTGTACTTAATTTTTCTGCCTCTTGAACTTTAAAGGTAGTTAACAGGCTAAACTTTGAAAAGGAATTTGCTGTATCCTACACCTTGAGAATCAATTACATCCAACATGGAAGGCCTCATCAGGTATTGTCAAGCACCTTGATTGCAGTTAAACTTCAAGGAGTCACTAGCTGGGTACAACTGTCCAAGATTAAGCCTGTTTCTTATGAGTCCCCACAGGCACCTGAGAAAGACACCATGGCCTGCACTTGTGAACCCTCAGAATATGTAAAGTTGGGAAGTAAACAGATAACTAACACCCTAAGTGCCTCCTCCTCAGCCTTCTTAACAACTCTCATCCCATACAGGTTCACACTCCAGTGGATACCTATGCCATGTGTTCACCTATTCAGCCAGCGTATAAATCACTTGTCTCTCATTTGGGATCATGAACCCAATGGTTACCAGCGTATTGATAACATTTGGTTCAGGGGTCAATGTACATACAATAAGACAGGCAAAGCCCTATAATATACAATTATATAACAT
>CAUYLG010034473.1:0-31256 GCA_963573385.1 Cacajao melanocephalus | reverse complement strand
GGTGGTGGGACCACAGGGTGGGCCTTGGGGCACATTCCATTACACCCCCGCATGCGCCACCATATCTGGGTTTTTTTTTTTTTTTTTTTTTTTTTTTTTTGTAGAGAGAGGGGTTTTGCTACATTGCCCAAGCTGGTCATGAACCTCTTGCCTCAAGTGATACTCCCACCTTGGCCTCCCAAAGTGCTGGGATTACAGGCATGAGCCACTGTACCAGGCCTGATTTTAGTTCTTTATTGCCTATCACAAGGTATCAAGGATATCTCAGGACTGACCATGGACTGGACTGTGCAGATCCTTTTTCCAGTGCTGTTCAGTGACCTGACTTGCCTTAAGGAAAGGTATGTTTTCCTAAGTGTGTTCTCTGAGACAAGCCTCCTTATCAGGACGGGAAAGGACGGAAAACAGAAGAAGGTACTAGCTTGCTCTGCTAGGCTTTTGTCTTTTTTTTTTTTTGAGATGGAGTTTCGCTCTGTTGCCCAGGCTGGAGTGCAATGGTGCAATCTCGGCTCACCACAACCTTCGCCTTCCAGGTTCAAGCAATTTTCCTGCCTCAGCCTCCTCAGTAGCTGGGATTACAGGCGCATGCCACCATACCTGCCTAATTTTTTTGTATTTTTAGTAGAGATGGGGTTTCACTATGTTGGTCGGGCTGGTCTCAAACTCCTGACCTCAGGTGATCCATCCACCTCAGCCTCCCAAAGTGCTGGGATTACAGGTGTGAGCCACTGTGCCCAGCTGTGGCTTTTGCCTTTTTTAAAGAGATAGGATCTCTCTCTGTTGCCCAGGCTGTAGTACAGTAGTGCCCTTATAGCTCACTGCAGCCTTGAACTCCTGGACTCAAGTGATCCTCCCTCTTCAGCTTCCTGAGTAGATGGGACAATAGGTGTGAGACCATTTGCCTGACTTCTCCCGGGCTTTTAAGCTGTGTTTGTCCTGAGAGTATTGCAAAGATAGTGGATAACTTAAGCTATACAGACAGTCCTCAACTTATGATGGGTTGACTTAATGAATTTTTGACTGTATGATGGTGCAAAAGTGATGCACATTCAGTAGAAACTGTACTTTGAGTACTCATATAACCATTCTATTTTTCACTCACAATAAATTACTTGAGATATTCTACACTTTATTATAAAACAGATTTTGTATTAGATGATTTTGGGCAACTGTAGGCTAATGTAAGTATTCTAAGCACATTTAAAGTTATCTAAGCTGTGATGTTCACTAGACATCAGGTATATTACATGCATTTTTTACTTATACAATTTTCAACTTATAATGGGTTTATCAGGACATAATCTCATTGTAAGTCAAAGAGCATCTGTATAATATTTTGTTTTTAAGTTTTTATTTTGAAATAATTATAGATCAAGGTGAGGTTGCAACAATAGCACAGGGAGGTCTTCTGTACTGTTCACCCATGTTTTGCCAATCGTTACATCTTATTTAAATATAGCACAGCATCAAAACCAGGAAATGAGTATTGGTATAATATGTGTATTTGTGTTTGATTGTTCTCTTCCATTTTATCACATGTAGATTTGTGTAGCCACCACCTCAATTAAATTACAGAATTTTCTGTCACCACAAAGTTCTCTTTGTTGCTGTTCCTTTATAGTCACACCCACCTGCTGTCCATCCCCATCTCTAACCAGGTGGCCACTAATCTGTTCTCTCTTTCTACAATTTTCTTTGTTATTAAATGGAATTACACAGTATGTGAACTTTAAAGATCAGCTTTTGTTCAGGCACAGTGGCTCACACCTGTAATCCCAGCGCTTTGGGAGGCCGAGGTGGGCGGATCACGAGGTCAAGAGATCGAGACCATCCTGGCCAACGTGGTGAAATCCCATCTCTATTAAAAATACAAAAATTAGCTGGGCGTGGTGATGTGCGCCTGTAGTCCCAGCTACTCAGGAGGCTGAGGCAGGAGAATTGCTTGAACCCGGGAGGCAGAGGTTGCAGTGAGCTGAGATCGTGCCATTACACTCCAGCCTGGCAACAGAGTGAGACTCTGTCTCAAAAAAAAAAAAAGATTGGCTTTTTTTCACACAGCATCATGCCCTGGAGAACCATCCAAGCTGTTTGCTGTATCAGTAGTTCGTACCTTTTTATTTCTGGGTATTCGGTGGTATGGATGTACCAATGTTTGTTTAACCATTCATCTATTAAAGGAAATTTTGGTTGTTTCCAGTTTTGTTTTGTTTTGTTTTGTTTTTTTGAGATTGAGTCCTGCTCTGTTGTCAGGCTGGAGTTCAGTGGCATGATCTCGGCTCATGCAACCTCTCCCTCCTGGGTTCAAACAATTCTCCCTCCTCAGCCTCCCAAGTAGCTGGGACTACAGGTGTGCACTACCAAGCCCAGCTAATTTTTTGTACTTTTAGTAGAGATGGGGTTTCACCATGTTGGCCAGGATGATCTCGATGTCTTGACCTCGTGATCCGCCTGCCTCAGCCTCTCAAAGTGCTGGGGTTACAGGCGTGAGCCATAGCGCCTGACCTGTTTCCGGTTTTTGAATATTACAAGTAAAGCTTCTATGAACACTATGTACAGGTTTTGTACATAAGTTCTCTTACTGTGAGTTAAATGTTCAGATGTGCCATTGATGAGTTGTACAGAAAGTATATGTTTTATTTTTGAAGAAACTGCCAAACTATTTTCCAGGGTGGCTGTACCATTTTACATTTTTTTTTTTTTTGAGGTGGAGTCTACCTCTGTCACCCAGGCAGCAGTGTAGTGGCATGATCTCACCGCAACCTCCTCCTCCCTGGTTCAAGTGATTCTCCTGCCTCAGCCTCCCGAGTAGCTGGGATTACAGGTGCCCACCACTATGCCTGGCTAATTTTTATATTTTTAGTAGAGACGGGGTTTTGCCATGTTGCTCAGGCTGGTCTTGAACTCTCGACCTCAGATGATCTGCCTTCCCCAGCCTCCCAAAGTGCTAGAATTACAGGCATTAGCCACTGCACTCAGGCACTTTACATTTTCACCAGCAGTGTAAGAGAGACCCAGTTTCTCCACATTCTTGCCAGCATTTGATATTCTATAATATTGTTTTGGTAACAGCTTTATTGAGATACAATTCATATCATATGGTTTGCCCATTTAAAGTGTACAAATCAATGGTTTCTAGTATATTCACAGACTTCTGTGCACCTATCACCACAATGAGTTTAGAACATTTTCATCGTCCTCCCAGAAAATCTTGCACCCTTCAGTTCCAATCTCTAATTTTCCATCCCCTCAGCCTAAGGCAATTGCCAGTCTTTCTGTTTCTATAAATTTACCTATTCTGGTCATTTCATATAAATGCAATAATAAAATATGTGGTCTTTTGTGATTGCCTTTTTTCACTAAGCATGTTTTTAAGATTCACTTATGTGGCCAGGCGGGGTGGCTCACGCCTGTAATCCAAGCACTTTGGGAGGATGAGGCAGGTGGAATCACGAGGTTAGGATTTCGAACCAGCCTAACATGGTGAAACCTTGTCTCTACTAAAAATACAAAAATTAGCCGGGTGTGGTGGCCTGTGCCTGTAATCCCAGGTACTCAAGGAGAGCGAGGCAGGAGAATTGCCTGAACCTGGGAGGCGGAGGTTGCAGTGAGAAGAGATTGCACCCCTGCATTCCCACCTGGGTGACAGAGCGAGAGACTCCATCTCAAAAAACAAACAAACAAAAAATTCGTTTATGTTGTAGGACATACCAATACAGTTGATCCTTGAACATGGGTTTTGGGGCACCAACCTGTACAGTGGAAAATCCACTTATGACTTCTGACTCACCAAAAACTTAACTGCTAATAGCCCACTGTTCGCTGGAAGCCTTACTGATAACATAGTTGATTAACACATATTTTGTATGTTATATGTATTATATACTATATTATTTAAGTAAGCTAGAGAAAATAATGTTATTTTAAAAATTGTGCAGAAGAGAAAATATGTTTACTATTCATTAAGTAGAAGTGGAACATCATAAAGGTCTTCACCCTGTGGTCTTTATGTTGAATAGGCTGAGGAAGAGGAGGTGTTGGGCTTGCTGTCTCAGGGGTGGCAGAGACAGAAGAAATTCTGTGTATAAGTGGCATCATGCAGTTCAAACCCATGTTGTTCAAGGGTCAGTTATACATCATTTCTTTTTATTGCTGAATAATATATTTTTCCTTTAAACAATTATTAGTTTATTTTTTATGCCGTTTTAGATGGATATATAATAGTTGTACATTTTGGGGGAGTATATGTGATATTTTGATACCTGTATACAATGTGTAATGATCAAATAAGGATATGATGTTTTTTCTTTTGTTTATTTATTTATTTATTTATTTTTTAAAATTTGTTTTGTTTTGTTTTTTGTTTTTTTTTAATAGAGATGGGGTCTCACCATGTTGCCCAGGCTGGTCTTGAGCTCCTGACCTCAGGTGATCCACCCACCTCGGCCTCCCAAAGTGCTGGGATTATAGGCGTGAGCCACCGCACCGGCCGGGTATGATGTTTTTAAACAAATAACAATATGGTTTTTTTCCATTACACAGGCTATAATTTAAGGGATAACGTATGCTGCTACAGAGAGGTTTTGCCGGGCCTGCTTTCTAGATTGCAATTAACCCAAGTGAAAATTAATGCTATTTTAAGTCTTTAGTAGTTCCCTGTAAAGTATTTCTCTCTCTCTTTTTTTTTTTCTTTTTTACCCCACCCAGCAATTCTCATGATTTTATGTATTTAGCAACAGCTTTGAGTTGTGGAATCTGAATAGCTTTCCTGAAATTCTATGGGGATCTTTCTAGAGAAGCTGTGCACAGGTAGTGAATGTTGCAATTCAGGCCAGGGACAAATCAGCAGACCACGGGGTGTGTTCAGGAGCTAGAACAGAGCTGTGCCTCAGATAGATTTGTTCCAGGATCTTTCTGGGCCCTTTGCCCTCTGTACAGCCCTGCCCTCCCCAAACACCCATTTATGTGCTTTCTGATCAGTGCTTTCAGCCTAAGACAGAAACTTCAACAACTACTGATACATCCACAAGAACCATTTATGTAACAAATAGTATAATCATCGGCATAGTGAGGCACAGAGGAGGATACAAGATGATACAAGATGAATCTTGCCTCCAAGATCTTAGTGTCTAGCCAGGAAAATGAGTACCCTGAGCACAAGGTTACATAGAATCCGTGCCATTTTAAATATTATGAAGTATTTTAGCCATCCAGAAAATAACAAAGCACAAAACAACAAATACCCACATACTTACCTCCTAGCTTTGTTTAATTTTAACATTTTTGCCATGTTTCCTTTGTACTTTTTTAAACAAATAAAGCGTCTCAGTTACTCAGCAATAAAAGGGAAGGAACTACAACTATTGATACCCACAATTTACGTGAATCTCCAGGGAATTATGCTGATTGAACGAAGCCAATCCTAAAAGGTTCCATTTACATGAATTTCTGGAAAAGATACCATAATAGAAACGGAGAACAGATCTGTGGTTGCCAAGGGTTAGGCTGGGATGGGAGACTGGAGGGAATTAGGTGAAAAGGCAACATGAGGGATGTTGTGTTACAATTGTGTATCTTACTGTATCCAATTTTTTTTTTTTTTTTTTTGCTTCAGAGTCTTGCTCTGTCACTCAGGCTGGAGTGCAGTGGCGAGATCTCGGCTCACCGCAACCTCTGTATCCTGGATTCAAGTGATTCTCTTGCCTCAGCCTCCCAAGTAGCTGGGATTACAGGCGCCCACTACCATGCCTAGTTAATTTTTAAAATTTTTACTAGAGACGGGGTTTCACCATGTTGGCCAGGCTGGTCTCAAATTCCTGACATCAGGTGATCCACCCGCTTCGGCCTTCCAAAGTGTTGGGATTACAGGTGTGAGCCACTGCACCTGGCTACAATCTTTTCTGTTGGGGTTTGTACATTCTGTGTTTCGTTTAAAAAATCCTTCCCATCTGGAGAACATAAATATATTTTCCTATGCTTTCTTCTAAAAATAAGAGTTTCACATTTAACATTTAGGTATTTAAACCATCTGGAAATTATTTTGGGCATGATGTGGGATTGCAGTTACTTATTTTTCTATATGGGAAACCAATTTCCCATTATCCCATGGACCATCCTTTTACCAGGTAGCAAAATAGAAATACTTTGTTTTTTTGCACAATGTTTTAAATTTAAAAGTTGTTATAATAATTGTTTTGTTTGTTGGTTTGTTTCTTCATTTTCTACATATTACCTGTATAGTTATACCTAATTAGAAACTGAATTCTTTACCAATTCAATAAATCTGCTCTCAAGATATTCTAGAACCTTCTCGAGTGCTGTAGTTCAGACAGTTTGCCCTCTGCCTGGAGTCAGCAGTCAACCCTAGGATTTCCTTTCACCTATCCTGGGGATTCCCTTGCCTTTCTCCAGTGTGGGATTGACAGTTTCCTGTGTCTTTCTCTCTCTCTCTCTCTTTTTTTTTTTTTAGAGGCAGAATGTCTAAAGTGATCATAGCTATGTCTTTCTCTTTCTTGATTTATTTCTTTTTTTGGTAGAGCACATTCTCAAGTAGTTTTCTGAGAATGGGACCATATGAAGTAAATTCTCAAGGCCTTCAAGGTTCTACAATTTTTCCTCAATTTAATTAGATGTGGAATTTTTTAAAAAGTTATCCTGTTGAGACTTTCACTTCGTGGATCTATAAGTATTCATGTCTTTTATATATATGTGTATGTGTGTGTGTATATATACACATATATTTAAATTCTGAATACTTCTTAATCTCATCTCTTCAAATATTGCCTCTCCTCACTCTTTTCATTCTTGCCATCAGAACTCCTGTTAGTTACACGGATCTTTTTCTTTCAATATCCATATCCCTTAAATTCTCTCTCATATTTTCCATGCTCTTCTATGTTTAGGAGTCTGTATAATTTCTTCAGCTCTATCTGTTCCTTTACTAGTTCTCTTTCCTAAACATTTGTTTAATCTATTCAGTTTTTTTTTTTTTTTTTTTTTTTAAGACGGGGTTTCACCATGTTGGCCAGACTGGTTTCGAACTTCTGACCTCAGGTGATCCACCCACCTCGGCCTCCCAAAGTGCTGGGATTACAGGCGTGAGCCACCGCACCCAGCCATCTATTCAATTTTTAATTTCAAAGACCAAATTTTTAATTTCTGTGAATTCTATTTTTGTTTTTTTTTTTTGTTTTTTTTTTTTTTGAGACAGGGTATCGCTCTGTCACCCAAGTGCAGTGGTGCAATCTTGGCTCACTGCACCTTCCACCTCCTGGGCTCAAGTGATCCTCCCACTTCAGCCTCCTGAGTAGTTGGGACCATAGGCATGTGCCACCATGCCTGACTAATTTTTAAAAAGTTGTTTTTTCTGGCTGGGCGCGGTGGCTCTCAACTGTAATCCCAGCACTTTGAGAGGCCGAGGTGGGTGGATCACCTGAGGTCGGGAGTTTGAGACCAGCCTGACCAACATGGAAAAACCCCATCTCTACTAAAAATACAAAATTAGCCAGGCATGGTGGCTCATGCCTGTAATTCCAGCTATTCTGGAGGCTGAGGCAGGAGAATTGCTTGAACCCAGGAAGCAGAGGTTGTGATGAGCCGAGATCATGCCATTGCACTCCAACCTGGGCAACAAAAGTGAAACTCCGTTTCAAAAACCAAAAAAAATTTTTTGTAGAGATGAAGTCTCATTATGTTGCCCAGGCTGGTCTTGAACTCCTGGGCTCAAGCAAGCCTCTTGCCTTGGCCTCCCAAAGTTCTGGGATTACAGACATGAGCCACTGTGCCCAGCCCTATTTGATGCTTGTAAAACATTATACAGGTCTCTATTTTTTGTCCTAGGGTCTTTCCTCTTTCCCCATTTCTGTTTTGGCCTGTATCTGACTGGTTGGTTATCTGATACTCTTGGGGTCTTCTCCTGCTCTTGTTATTTCTGCTGGTACTCACAGGGGAGTGAGTACTTCCAAACTTACCTTCAGGACATGGTTCTCTGTGGCCTAGGTTAAAGACGTGTCTTTCTGGAAACATTTTATTTTGTTATGGCCACTCAGAATCCAGGATTTCTTTTCGTGTAAAGTTCTCAGCTTTGGGCCACTTGGACCACATGTGTAGCATTGATTTGAACCTAAACCCAGTGAAGGCAGGTCTGTTGTTATGAATTTATGTTATGAAGGAGATCTTTATTCCTCACCCAGAACCCAAGCCAGGATGAACTGTCTTTGTCATCTTCTGTGCGGATGGCTGCATGGTTTTTTTTCCTGATCCACCATTTCACTGAAGTCCTTGTTGGGGGAGGGGACAGTTCTGTGAAGGAGCTTGTCTCCTGTTCCTACCTGGGCACTAATGCCCAAGTCTCTGGTTCACTGAGCTTCAAATGCTGTCTTCCCTGCCCACCCCTCTACTTTGGGCCACAGCTGCATCAGCTCAGCTGCTCCCCACCCTAGTTTTCAATTCCCTGTTTGAGGGCCCTAGCGATTTCTTTTCCTCTCTTACAAGCTCTGACATGCAATTAAAAGGAGTTTATTATAGCTGATCTAGCATTCCTCTGTTTTGTGGTAGGAAAGTTTTTCAGATAATCTTGTCCATGGTATTGCCCCTGACACTTTATTATTATTACTACTTTTTTGAGATGGAGTCTTACTCTGTCCCCCAGGATGGAGTGCAGTGGCACGATCTCAGCTCATTGCAACTTCCACCTCCTGGGTTCAAGCGATTTTCCTGCCTCAGCCTCCCAAGTAGCTGGGATTTCAGGTGTGTGCCACCACAACCAGCTAATTTTTGTATTTTTAGTAGAGATGTGGTGCCACGCTGTCTTGAACTCCCGACCTCAGGTGATCCACCCACCTTAGCCTCCCAAAATGATGATATTACAGGCATGAGCCACCACTCCCGGCCTGTGGATACTTTAAAAGTTAGAGATAAAGGATTGCAGGAGTTTCAGAGAAGAAAAGCGGAGCTGGTGGGAGTGAGGAAATGAAGGGAGGATCAAGAGCGGCCTTAAAAAAGTGACTGTTAGGGGATAGGAACACAGGAAGGGGCACAGCAGGTACAAAAGCAGGAAATGCCAATGCAGGTATGGAGAAGAGCACTCAACTCTCCGCTGCGTACAACCTGTGAAGGGGAAATGAGGTTGGAATCAGATCACTGAGCAGCAGGAAGCTACTAAAAACTTACAGCAGAGCATACCATGATCACAAGCTTTGTTTCAGGGAGTTTAAACCGGAAGCGTGTCCAGGAAGAACGGGTGTAGGGGTGGCAGGAGAGTAGTGTGGATTCGGAAGGATGGCTCTGGAGGCTGTGGAAATAGTCCAGGCGATGGGTAGTAAGGCCTGAATGGGGTAGCTGGTGGGGTGGGGTGTAGGGGGACCACTGGGAGAGGGTGAAAGAGATTCAGCTGCACCAGATAAAGAAATCTAGGTCAAGAGCTGAATTGGAAATGGAAGAAAAGCCAGGCAAGCACATTGTCTGAGTCCTGGGAAATGAATTTAAAATGTCAAGAATTATTTACTTTTTAAATTTTTTTTTCTTTTTTTTTTGAAACATAGTCTCACTCTGCCGCCCAGGCTGGAGTGCAGTGGCATGATCTTGGCTTACTGCAACCTCTGGCTCCCAGCTTCAAGCGATTCTCCTGCCTTAGTGTACCCAAGTAGCTGGGACCACAGTGCCTGTTATCATGCTTGGCTAATTTTTGTATTTTTTTTTTTTTTTTTTTTAGACGGAGTCTCGCTCTGTCACCAGGTTGGAGTGCAGTGGCACGATCTCGGCTCACTGCAACCTCTGCCTCCTGGGTTCAAGCAATTCTCCTGCCTCAGCCTCCCAAGTAACTGGGACTATAGGTGCGTGCCACCACTCCCAGCTAATTTTTGTATTTTTTAGTAGAGATGGGGTTTCACCATGTTGGCCAGGATGGTCTCGATCTCTTGACCTCGTGATCCACCCGCCTCAGCCTCCCAAAGTGCTGGGATTACAGTCGTGAGCCACTGCGCCTGGCCATTTTTGTGTTTTTAGTAGAGACAGGATTTCACCATGTTGGCCAGGCTGGTCTTGAACTCCTGACCTCAGGTGATCCACCTACCTTGGCCTCTCAAAGTGCTGGGATTACAGGTGTGAGCCACCACCTAAAATGTCAAGAATTATCAAAGCTGTTACCTAACTTTTTTTTTTTCTTTTTATGTTTGCTAGATGCTCTGAATCAGCAACCTAACTTTCAATATTGTTCAGATGTTGTCTACAAATGCTAATAAACAGTTCATTTGACTCTGCAGCTCACGATATTTTTAGGCCTCTTGATGAGTAATTGTCATTGAATTAGAGACGGCATGTCTCAACAATTCTTCAGTGAGTGGGGATGGTTTTGCTTTTCCCAGAACCTGCTGACATGGCCAAGCATGGAGCCAATGAGCCATCCTCCAGGTCAGGAAGTCTGGACGGGGAAGATGGGGCCTCTGAGGACAGATCGCTGCTTCATCAGAGGCTGGCTGTCCAGGAGCTCATCGACACCGAGGTCTCCTACTTGCACATGCTCCAGCTCTGTGCCTCTGACATCAGGAGCCGCCTCCAGCAGGTACTTGGGTGGGGTCACACGCAGCCTGTCTTTCTAGGGGCAAATGTGGGTCTCAGCTTCTGAGACTTCCCATCCATTCCTGGGGCAAGCTTGATAGAAAGGAAGCCTGGTGGTTGTGAAGTCTGACAGACCTGGATGTAAGCTCCAGTGCTTCCATTCATTGGCCATGCAACCTCCAGCATGGCCTTCTATGGCTTAGAGTCTTAGTGTATTCCTCAGCTGACTGGGGAGAGGAATAATCACCTGGGAGAACTATGTGAGCTAATGAACAAGCCTGTTTCGAGTTTGGAATAGATTGCTTAAACTGACCTATATTCTTCTTCTCCTCTTCCTCCTCCTCCTTCTTTTTCTTCTTCTTCTTTTTCCTGCTTCCCCTTCAAGGGTCTCTTTATTCAATCTGCAAAGTCATTGTCAGCAACTCAGCCTGGCCCTCTGTGGCTTCCAACAAGGAAATGCTTAAAAGTCAGGAAATGCATTTGGTGCCTCTCCTAGTACCAAAAATTGACTACAGCCTCTTTGGGCACCTGAAATAAATCAATAGTATTTGCTTTTTTTTTTTTTTAACTTTTCTACCAGAATTTTAAAAAAAATCTCTATTATATGTATATGTGTGTGTGTGTGTGTATATATATATATATATATATATAAACTATATTTATAGACACACATACATAGAGAGATCCTTCAACCAAGAAGAGGAAAAGGATCCAGCATCCTCTGGGGTGCCCCCTTGGCCTGGTGCAGGAAGGCCAGGAGGCACTAGCTGTCTTGGGAATCATCTCGAGATGTGTAGTGCTGAGCTGATGTGGCATGGATGGGGGGGTCTCCAACAGCCCTCACCCTCTAAAGAAGGTGGAGCTATGACAAACCAGGGCAGCCCTCACTCAAGCTTTCCACACATCCTGAAATGCAAGCTGTACCTGATGGAGCCTTGAAACTAAAACCCACAGTGCAGATACACCAGGACTCCCTGCTAGGCCTCTGGGGGACTGACTCCTTAGGGAAGAGTTCCAAGAGTGTCTAGCAGCAGAGGCCGGAGGAGCCAGCAGGGAGGACATGTGCCCACAGCCCCCAGGCCCAGAAGATAGGTGTCATGGACGCAGAGGCCTGCTCAGCCACAGGAGAGGGGCTGAGCTCTGTCCCCTCTTCGGGTCTCCAACCACAGCCCCTGCAGACCTTCAGGCAGGGGAGCCTGAAAGGCCAGGGCAAGGCTCCAATCACCGAGGAAAGCTGGAGGCAAACTTTTTTTTTTTTTTTTAGAGACAGGGTCTCACTGCATTGCCTAGTCTGGTCTCAAACTTCCAGGCTCAAATGATCCTCCCATCTCAGCCTCCCAAGGCAGCCTCCTGATGAGCTAGGATTACAAGCATGTGCCACCACACCCAGCCATGATCTGCATTCTAATTGTCTTATCTGCAGGGTGGTGACGTGGAGAAATGATCCCTATGAGGGTTTCTATTATAGTGCTCACTTTTTACGTTTTCTTTTTCTGGTTTCAGAAATCATGTAGGCTCTTGCTTGCTACATTTCAAGCATCTAAATAATGGACTTAAAATTAGTCTTTCTTCAATGAATGAAATACCAAAGTAGATAATGTAGAAAGTGAAGTACTTGTTTTATGTTACCCTCCAGAAATTAGGATTTTTCTCTGCAGGCATTAAACAAATACAGTCATATGTCACATAACACCAGGGGTATGTTTGGAGAAATGCATACTTGGGCAATTTCATCATGTGCAAAGGTCATAGAGTGCACTTACACAAAACCTGGACGGTGTAGCCAACTACACACCTAGGCTGGATGGTATGGCCTATTGCTCCTAGGCTATAAATCTGTACAGCATGTCCCTGTCCTGAATACTAAGGCAACTGCAATGCAATAGTGTTTGTGTATCTAAACACAGAAAAGGTAGAGTGAAAATATGATATTATAATCCTGTGAGATCACTCTGGTATATGCAGTCCATCATTGATCAAAATGTTACTATGCAGTACCTGACTGTATATGTTGTTATTTATTTTAACAAAAACAAGAGCCTACTCTAGATATTGTTCTGCAGTTAGCTTTCCCACTCGTGTGTCCAGCCCATCCTTCCATGCTTGTGCATTTATGTAGCTGTCCTGCGTCTTTTTAAACAGTGGTATATACCAGGTATATAGCCTGGTTAATAGGGGCTGGAGAATGCATCTTGAGGTCATGGTGGTTGGTGCCAAGTATGTCAGCGCTGGAAAGAAGTCTAACTTCTCACCCTCAGATGACAGATGGGGAAACTGAGAGATGATAGCTGGCAGCAGACCTAGGCTAAAACTCTGGTTCGGCTTTCCTTCCACACTGAGTACTCCATCTCTTCCTCCCTTCTTGTAGAGTAATGAAAATACCTAATTTATAACATTTCAAAATCCTTGCAAAATTCCACTGGGGCAGCCAGTCTTCTCCAGAGTGATGGGAATGGTGTGAGTGTTCTGTCCTACTCTTGAAAGCCTGCAAATATACTCTATGGAACTCCCAACAACCACCCATGGCTTCTTTGTTCCTTCCAGTTGCCGCAGGGAGATCTGGATGTCCTGTTTTCAAACATTGATGATATCATCAAGGTGAACAGCAGATTCCTTCACGATCTGCAGGAGACAGCCTCCAAGAAAGAGGAACAAGTGCAGCTAGTTGGTAAGCAAAAAAACCTAAAGAGTTATCAGCCTTAGATTCCTGTGGAATTGCTCTCAGTGGTCCCTGCTTAACTGTCTCCAGAGTTCCAGGGAAATGCAACTCAATGGCAGTCTGTTTTGGGGATCTCCAAAACACAACATAACAGAGCCAGCAGGGCCCTCAAATAACATCTAGCCCAGTCCCATTGCTTTATAGACAGAGACTGAGCCCCACAGACAGAGCGGAACATCCTCACAGTCACATAATTGTTAATGATGTCGCTAAATCTTTAGTCTGTATCTCTTTCACATTCATTCATCCAATAGTTATTTACTGAGCAATTGCAGTGTGCAGTCACAGGGTCAACAAGAGAGTCTGAGCTTCTATTCTCATGGGATTGACAAGTTAGTGAGCGAGACAGAAGATAGACAACAGAATTGTAGGTAATAATTTGTAATTTGAAGGAAATAAATAGTTGTGGTAACTTCTGGGTGTGAGGGCAGGCCTCTGGAGGAGGAAACATATGAGCTGAGATCTGAGTGTCAGCAAGGAGTTAGCCTTGAGAATATCTGGAGGGAGACTAGAGAGCATAGTTGTGCAAAGGCCCTGAGGCAAGGATGAGTTGAGAATGTTTAAAGGACAGACAGAAGGTTGATGTGGCTCCAGGGAAATTAGTGAGGGGAGACTGTTAGGGGATAAGACAGAAGAGGCACACAAGGACCAGATCATGCACAGCTTTATGGGTCATGGCAAGGAGTTTGGAGTTATTCTATCTGTGATAAGGAGCCATTGGACAGTTTTGAGTGAGGAAGTGACATGGTTTGATTTATGTTTTTCAAAGATCTCTTTGGCTGTTGTGGACAGTGGATTATGAGGGGTAGTAAGAATGGAAGCAGCGACACTAGCTGGGGTCTTTACTGTGGCCCAGATGAGAAATGAGGAGAGTCTCCTTTTTTTTTTCAATTCACTGTCTTTGCTTTATTGCTAAGCACTTCAGATAGACACAGCGCCCACCTTACCACTAGGCCCTCCAGACTGAGGTTTACTTAGGTTCAAAATTTGCAGCTGGCTCACGATGAAACCTGCAAGGAGCTGTGGGTCTGAGATTCAGGAAGTAATGTTTAAACGCTCAGGGACAAAGTGGAGTGTAGGCCAGGGCTGGATGCCCGGGGACCTGGCCAACTTGCAGCGTTTGGCCCACCCTCAAAGATACGCTCATAGCCCAGTTCTTCCCTGGATAGTAGCACACGGCATAATCAAACACACAATCACACCGCCTCGATCCCAAAAGAAAGGACAGAGGCCAGGCTCAAGCTTTTATAGAAACTGTCTCACCTCTGTCATTGGGCTGAGAGTCTCCTTTCAATTTTTTTGTTTGAGATGAGATCTCAATCTGTTGCCCAGGCTAGAGTGCAATGGAAAAATCATGGGTCACTGCAGCCTCTACCTTCCAGCCTCAAGGATCCTCCTGTCTCAGCCTCCCAAGGAGGATAGTCTCCTCATTCTGAAATGGTTAGGATGACCAGAGCAGAAAGAAAGGAGGAGTGGGTGCAAACCTCATACCTGTCTCCATCTGTCTCATCCCATCTGCTGCCAGGATTCTTATGGTGTGGGGTTTCCTAGTGGAGTCAGGAGATAAAGGTGAATGGGTTGGTACCAGATTCACTACAGTGGCAGAGAGGAGGAAATGAAGGTACCCAGTGCTGTGGCTACTCAAGTCCCCCTGGCTTTTACACCACCAATCTTCTACCCTATCCTGGACATGAATGATGAGAATGGGGATTAAAAATAAATATGCAAACAAATATATATACATATTTTTTTGAGATGGAGTCACGCTCTGTCACCCAGGCTAGAATGCAATGGCACCATCTCAGCTAACTGCAACCTCTGCCTCCTGGGTTCAAGCAATTCTCCTGCCTCCTGAGTAGCTGAGATTACAAGTGCCTGCCACCATGCCCGGTTAATTTTTGTGTTTTTAGTAGAGATGGGGTTTCACCATGTTGGCCATGCTAGTCTTGAACTTCTGACCTCAGGTAATCCTCCTGCCTTGGCCTCCCAAAATGCTGGGATTATAAGAGTGAGCCACTGCGCCTGGCCTAAATATACAAACAAATCTTAAAAACCTACTTTCTGAGTGTTTACAAAATGCTAACCACTGTTCTTATGCACATATATTAATTCACTTCATCTCAAAATAAGCCTGAAAGGTAGATACCATTATCTCATTTTACAGTTGAGGAATCTTTGGCACAGAGAGAGGCAATAACCTGAATGCAGGTGGTTGGCCCTGAGAGTCAAGGCTCTCAACTGCTACACTGAATTGCTTCTACATGGTAGAAGGTGAGAATAAAGCCTGTGTGTATTGTGTATTTATCATTCCTTTGAAAATATAGTTCTTTATTAAAATAGCAATGTGAGTGAGTTACTATTCCCTGTAAATGATAAAGGAATGCAAAATTAAAGAATAAGATTTTTAAAAGTACCTGTAGGTCAGGCACAGTGGCTCACACCTGTAATCCCCGAACTTTGGGAGGCCAAGGTGGGCAGATCACTTGAGGTCAGGAGTTCAAGACCACCCTAGCTAACATGGCGAAACCCCGTCTCTACTAAAAATACAAAACTTAGCCAGGCATGGTGGCACACACTTGTAATCCCAGCTACTTGGGAGGCTGAGGCATGAGAATCTCTTGAACCCAGGAGGCAGAGGTTGCAGTGAGCCGAGATCATGCCACTGCACTCCAGCCTGGGTGAGAGTGACTCTGTCTCAAAAATAAAAAAACTGCCTGTAAATGTTCTCACAAGTACTCTCTCTTTTATCATTTGATCATTATTTCTGTTAATAGTTAACACTTACTTGAGTGGAAATTGATATAGCCTTAGGCTGAAAACATTCTAAGGATCTGAGGACTTGGCGCTCAGGCTCTTCCACAGCTGCGTGTTTGGGATTCGGTGTGGTTTCTTGTAAAGGTCCTCACTTCTCAGTCTGCCTTCCTGCTGGACCCACAGAGCCAAAATGCTGCTTTGTCTCCTGATCACACCTGGTGATGTCTCCATGGACTGCCCTCACTGCTTCGCTGTGACGTTTCCAGATAAAATATAGGATGCTCAGTTAAATTTAAGTATAAGTATGTCCCAAATGTTGCATGGGATAATGCTTATGTTAAAAAATTATTCATTGTTTATCTAAAATTCAAACTTAACAGAGCATCCTGTATTCCTCTCTCCCCTGCAAATTTGGCAGTCCTGTTCCCTGGCCTTTACAGAGTCTTCAGAAAATCCCCTCCTCATCCCTTGTCTCTTGTGGTTGCCAAAAAGAGGTCCAAATAACCCACATGGCTTTTCGTCTCCTCAGTGCAACTGTGTGCTAGGTTAGGCTGCTCTGGTCCCTGCTCGCTCGCTGTCTGTTCCCCTTCTAGGCCCTAGGCCTTGCTATGCAAGGAGAGCCCTTTTCCCAGTAGGACAGCAACAGAATTTTTGTTTGTTTTGAGACAGAGTCTCCCTCTGTCACCCAGGCTGGAGCACAGTGGTGCGATCTCGGCTTACTGCAACCTCCGCCTCTTGGGTTCAAGAGATTCTCATGTCTCAGCCTCCCAGGTAGCTGAGATTACAGGTGTACGCTAGCACACCCGGCTAATTTTGTATTTTTAGTCGAGGCTGGGTTTCACCATGTTGGCCAGGCTGATTGCAAATTCTTGGCTTAGCAATAGCATTTTGAAAGACTTTTGGGAGGCTGGGCATGTTGGCTCATGCCTGTAATCCCAACACTTTGGGAGGCCGAGGCGGGTGGATCACGAGGTCAGGAGTTCGAGACCCGACTGGCCAACACAGTGAAAACCCGTCTCTACTAAAACTGCACAAATTAGTGGGGCATGGCGTTGGACGCCTCTAGTCCTAGCTACTTGGGAGGCTGTGGCAGGAAAATTGGTTGAACCCAGGAGGTGGAGGTTGAAGAGAGCTGAGACTATGCCACTGCACTCCAGTCTGGGCAACAGAGTGAGACTCTGTCTCAAAAAAAAAAATGAAATATGTGAGCTACAAATATTTAAAATTTTCAAGTAGCTACATTAAGAAAATTAAAGAAGCAACTGAAATTAATTTCAATGATATCTTTTATTTAACTCAATATGTCCAAAATAATATTGCAACATGTATTAATCAGTATAAATATTCGTCATTTGTTACTTTTGTTTTGCATGAAGTCTTTTTGCAATACAGTATCTTTTACACTGACAGCACATCGCATTTGGGGTTTATCATATTTCAAGTGCCCAATAGCCACGTGTGGCTGGTGACTACTGCGTTGAGCACTGAAGTTCTAGTGGCTACAGCAGGAGTTTTGGAATCTAACAAGGCCCTGCCACCCGCAAGCTCTTTCCTTTCTCTGACTCCCAGTTACTGCCACCTTAAAATGAGCGTGAAAATAGTATCCATCTCTGTGCCAACAATGATGCAGCATACTTAACATGAAGTAGCTCTTTGAATTCTCATAACATCATTACTTGTTGATTATTATTAATAACCTCCATTTTACCGAAGACATATCTGAGGCTCAGAGAGGCTAAGTAACTTTCCCGAGGTCACACAGCTTGACCAGACAGAGTTAGTATTTGAACCCAGCTATTCTAGAGCCCTAGGTCTTGACCATCCTGCCTCCCCTTCTCTCCTTTCTAACTAATCTCAGCTAAACTGTCCCTTTGATGCTAGGAATAAATTGTTTGCTAATCTGTGACTGTTGAAGGACAAGCAGGGAGGAAACAAGCCTTTCCTTTGGTGCGATGGGCATTCTTGCCTCTTTGGACCACTCTGCTCTCTGGGAGTTCACTTTCCTCCATCCTTTAGTTACTGAAACACCCTTGCCTCTGGCCACACTGGTAGGACACAGTTTCCTTGGCATGTCTGACTCATTCCTGAGGACTTGCCCATGTTGAGGAGAGTGTGGGAACCGCCCTAGGTTTCACGGTCATGCCCAAGCTATCTCCTAGTGTGGCCATCTCTGCAGTTGGCTAATCTCCCTCTCACACAGCTTCTTCCTAGCTGCAGTTTCGGGGCAGTCGTGTTCTGCCTGGCTCTAGGGGCTTCTCCTGGGAGTCCTTGCTAGGCATCAGCTGAACCGACACTGGGAAAGGGTAGGCCCTGGGACAGCAATCTCCCCATGGTGATCTTTGCTGAGAGCTGGACCATGCACCTCTGGCCACCAACTGATGTGTCCCAACACAGACCTGATCTAGATCACAGGTCCAGCACGTGGCTTTGGCAGGCAGTAGGGTCAGCTGGGCTTCCTGTGGTCCCTGGTTCCCCACCTGCCCTCTTGTGGTTAATATGTTTTTCTTCACCCTCACCACTTCGTCTCAAGTCCGTCCACCCTCTATGGGTAACTAATCTCATTAGTTTCTGATTTGAAAATGTGAAACACTTCGCAAATTTGCATGTCATTTTTGCAGAGGTGCCATGCTAATCTCTATGTTGTTTCAACTTTGGTGTATGTGATGCTGAAATTGAGCACCAGCATGATCCTTTTAAGCAGAAATCAGGTCATGTCACCGTTGCTCAAAGCCCTCCAGTTGCTTCCTGCCACCGTTAGAATAAAACCTGAATCCCTTACTGCACTTAACTTATTTGATACCCTACATGATCTAGCTTCTGTTTCCTGCTTATTTCCTCACTTTATTTTTATTTTACGTAATTAATTAATTTATTTTTTGAGACAGAGTCTCACTCTGTTGCCCAGGCTGGTGTGCAGTGGTCTCAGCTCACTACAACCTCTGCCTCCTGGGTTCAAGCGATTCTCCTGCCTCAGCCTCCTGAGTAGCTGGGACTACAGGCACCTGCCACCACTCCCGGCTAATTTTTGTATTGTTTTAGTAGAGATAGGATTTCGCTATGTTGGCCAGGCTGGTCTCAAACTCCTGGCCTCAAGTGATGATCCACCTGCCTTGGCCTTCCAGAATGCTGGGATTTTAGGCATGAGGCACAGGACCCAACCTATTTTATTTTTTGACACTATCCATCCGGAGATTTATTTCCTCTACTTTATGCCCTCGTTCACCTGCTCCAGCTGCATTTGCCTTCTTGCTTTTATTTATTTATTTATTTTTTGAGACAGAGTCTCGTTCTATTGCCCAGACTGGAGTGCAATGGCGCAGTCTTGGCTCCCTGCAACCTCCGCCTCTCGGGTTCAAGTCATTCTCCTGCCTCAGCCTCCCAAGCAGCTGGGACTATAGGCATACACCGCCATGCCCAGCTAATTTTTGTATTTTTAGTAGAGACGGAGTTTCACCATGTTGGCCAGGCTGGTCTCGAACTCCTGACTTGAAGTGATTCATCCCCCTTGGCCTTTTAATGTGCTGGGATTACAGGCTTGAGCCACCACACCCAGCCACACTTGCCTTCTTGCTGATGCCCTTGTAGCCAGCACTCTCCTGCCTCAGGGCCTCTGCAGGTGTCCTTCCTTAACGCTGGGTGCTGCTCTTCCCCTACTTGTTCCCAGGGCTGGTTACCTCTAGTCTCTGGTAGACATTCACATCTTCCAAGAGGCCTTCCCCAAGTAGATGCCCTACCATTCTCTAACTCTTTATTTGGCTTCATTTTAATTCATGGCACTTATTATTCCTGACATATGTAATATATTTATTTATTGTGTGTCTTCCTCACCCTAGAATATAAACCTTATGGGCAGGAGCTTTCTTTTGTTGACAGAGCTTAGCAGAGTGCCCGATACATAGACAATAAATAAGCAGTTGACGAATATCTGGTGAATACTTGCTGCTTCAGGAGCGTCTCTCAGTGCCTATGTCAGGTGCTTTACATGCATTATTTTATTTAGTCATTACCAAAAACACTTGGAGGTAAGTACTGTTTTTATTTGCATTCTATAGATGAGAAAATAGAAACACTTGGCCCAGGTTACACAACTTAGGAAGGGTCGCTGGAGATCTGCCCCTAGTTCGCTCGAATGCGATCCCACACCATAACCACCTGTGCTATGCTGCAGACTGTCTTTGTCAATTGGGGATTTGTCGTTGTGCTTGCCACACATTTTGTCTTTAATTGTAAAGACAAAATGAGCTAAGGGTCATGAGTGTGTTTTGTGTACTATAAAGCACTGTCCAAATGTGAGCATTATTAATATTCCTGGTATGACTATAGCTACCATTTAGTAAGTACTCACAGTGTCCTAGCCTAAGCTATATATCATTCTGTCACTCAATCCTCAGAACAACCTTGTGGAAAGATGAAAAAAACCAGAAAGTCAGGAAGATGAGGTCATTTGCCCATGGTAACATGCTGGTAAGCCCAGCAATCTCAGTGGAGAGCTGGAGGGGTTTACTTACTGCCTCCCTGTTCCAAGCTAGGGGATGCACAGACATGCCCTTGATGACTCCTTGTTGCCTGTTCACCTTCAGGTAACTTATTTCTGGAATTCCAAGAGGAGTTGGAGCAAGTCTATAAGATCTACTGTGCCAGCTACGACCAGGCCTTGCTATTGGTGGAGACGTACCGGAAGGAGCCGGAGCTGCAGCAGCACATCCAGGGCGTCATTCAGGCAGTGGTGTGAGTAGAACAGCCAGTGAGCACTCGCTCCTGCCCCACTGACCCGGGTCGGGGGCAGCTACACTCTCACCCCGACTTCATGCCATTCACGCTGCTTCAGGAGTGTACCTCGATCAGCGCCTGTGTCAGGCAGGATAGGGCAGGCTGTGCTGCAGAGACAGACAGTGCCCACATCTCAGCGGTTACAGACAACAAAGGTTTATGTCTTTCTTAGGCTCCATTGCAGGCTGACCTGGGGCTCTGCTCCTTGTCATCCTCACTCTAGGACCCAAACTCACAGCAGTCACTGTCTGGAATATTGCCAGTAACTGTGGCTTAAGAAAAAAGAGCTCTGGAGAATCTAATGCTGGCAATTGAATGCTTTGGTTCAGAAATAATATTCGTCACTTCTCATAATTCATTGACCAAAATGACTCATAGCTTCATTCAACAACCAGGAGGCAGGGCATGCCATCCTACCACATGTCCAGGATTGGAGAAGCAGAAACATCTGGGAACAGTGCTCATGACTAGCACAGGAAAGAGCAGTGAGATGAGGGGACCCGTGTGCTCCCATAGTGATGGGAAGCAGGTGTGTATCACCTGAGGATCCCTCTCTACCAGTGGCTGAAGTCCTGCCATGTGGAAAAGGGACAGTATCACCAGTCCCTGGTGGACTCATAGCCTAGAATTAGCACCAATGGGTAGAAGCCCCAGGTAGAAAAATGTAGAGAATATGTCTTTAAATTTAAATTTTTGAATAGGTAACATGATGACATGATTCAAAAACTTTAAAACATCAAAATTTTTACAATAAAAACAATCTTCCCAGTGCTGTCCCTTCATCCACCCAATTACTGCTTCCAAAGTTAAGGTAACTGCTTTCTAAATTTCTTATGTATATCTTTGCAGAGTTTCTTTTTGCATATGCAAGCAATGATAAATATATATTCTTGGCCAGGTGCGGTGGCTCACACCTGTAATCTCAGCACTTTGGGGGGCCAAGGCAGGCAGATTGGTTCAGCTCAGGAATTTGAGACCAGTCTGGGCAACATGACGAAAACCCAACTCTACCAAAAAAAAACTCAAAAAATTAGCCTGGTGTGGTGGCATGCACCTTTAGTCCCAGCTACTTGGGAGGTTGAGGTGGGAATTTGGCTTGAGCCCAGAAGGCAGAGGCTGCAGTGAGCCGAGATTGTGTCACTGTACTCCAGTCTGGGTGACAGAGCCAGATCTTGTTTAAAAAAAACCCCAAAACTTCATATATGTATATATCTCTCTCTATATATGATATATATATAGATATATAAACTCTTGTTTTTATGCCTTTTAAATGAAAGTAGTATCTTTTTAATGAAAAAGATCTTTTTTTTTCATTATTTTTTTCTGAGACAGGGTCTCACTCTGTAACCCAGGCCGGAGTACAGTGGTATGATCTCGGCTCACTGCAACCTCCACCTCCCTGGGTTCAAGTGACTTTCCCACCTCAGCCTCCCTAGTAGATGGGACTACAGGCTTGCGCCACCACACTTGGCTAATTTTTTTTTTTTTTTGTATTTTTGGTAGAGATGGGGCTTTACCATATTGCCCAGGCTGGTCTTGAACTCCTGGGCTCAAGTGATCTGCCTGCCTCAGCCTCCCAAAGTGTTGAGATTATAGGCATAAGCCACTGAGCCCAGGCTGAAAGTAGTATCTTTTTAATTTTATTAATGTATATATATATATATATATATGCATATATATATATATATGCATATATATATATATATATATATATACACATCTTGGAGGTCTTTTCATTTCAACACTGGCATTCATAATTATTTGAATGGCGGGCCACATACTCTTCCACTAGGTAGCCGTTCCACAGTTTATTTAGCTGGTTTTTATTGATGGGAATTTGGATTGTTTCTATTCTTTTCATATTACAGACAGTGCTTCAGTGTTTATTCATGACCATGTGTTGAGTGACATATATCTGTAAGGTAGATTTCCAGAAGCGGAATCGCTGGGTCAAAGGAAATATGTATTGATAATTTGGATAAACTTCATCAGATTTCCCTCTATAAAGGCCACGTCAGTTCACATTTCCATCAACAATATGTGGGCCCGTGTGTTTCCCCACAGCCTCACTAGCAGAGTGTGTTATCAGACTAAAGAATATTTGCTCCTGCAATGGATTAAAAGTATTATCTCTATATGGTTTCATTTTGCATTTATCTTATTATTAAAAATATCCAATCATCATCAGATAAATGATTAAAGAGATCTTATGATTAATTATATCTTTTTATTTATTTAAGAGTCATTTGCATATCCTTTCCTGTGAATTGTTTTGCTTCTTTTCTTTGAGACAAAGTCTCGCTCTGTTGCCCAGGCTGGAGTGCAGTGGCACAATCTTGGCTCACTGCAACCTCTGCGATTCTCCTGCCTCAGCCTCCCAAGTACCTGGGACTACAGGCACGTGCCACCACGCCCTTCTAATTTTTGTATTTTTTCATAGAGACAGGGTTTCACCATATTGGCCAGGCTGGTCCTGAACCCCTGAACTTGTGATCTGCCCGCCTCGGCCTTCCAAAGTGCTGGGCTTAACAGGCATGATAGGTGTGAGCCACCGCGCCCAGCCCTTTTGTTTTAAAAAAGGTTATATCTTCCCCAGGACAAGCTCACCAAAGGAAGATAGATGAAGGTCATTTTCTGGAAATCTGAATAGTATAGGAAGAGCAGAAGTCATCATTCTTATCATCATGATTGATTTATCTACTCAGACATCCCTTTTATATCCAAGAGACAGTGTAGACTGAGGTCTGTGAAGGCGAGATATCCCATGTGGAGTCCCCACCTCCCCTATTCCTCTTCCTCAGGTTTTTCTCACTCTTTAATCCCCTCTTTCCCTTAAGTCTCCTTTCAAGAACCCATGTCCTCACCCCTCTCCTGCTTCCAAAGAGCCAACACTCATTTTCCCCTTTATTCATCCCTTCATAGGTCTTACCAACAGGCTTCTGCAAGGGTCACTAGATATGTTTCTATAGTTTACAGATATAAGGGAAGCAAGGTGCCAGACATGAGACAAAAGAGGGAAGTGGAGGCTGCACAAACAAGGCAACAGGCCCTGCGTGGCGTGCAGCTGCAGCATGGCCTTAGCTGATTGTTGCTATATCAAGTGGCTTTTGCTAGATAACAAACCACCCCAAAATGCAGTGGCTTAAAACAAACATTTATTTAGCTCAAACTTCTGCATATTAGCAATTTAGCTGTACTCAGCAAATGATTCTTCTGGAATCTTCAGCACCCTCAAATATCTCCAGTCACCCACAGGTCAGCTTTGCTGATCCTGGCTGGGGTTTTTTATATTATCTGAGACACATGAGCTGACTCACCTGCAGCCCCATGGTCTCTCTTCTTCCTGCAGTCTAGCTTATTCACATCGTGGTCTCAAGGTTCTAAGGACAGTGGGGAGGGCTTGGCTTCTGGAGGTCTTAGCTGGAAACTGGCACATCGTCCTTCAAATTAAGTCCTAAGACCAGCCCATACTCAAGGGATGGGAAAATAAACTCCATTTCTTGGTGGCAGGAGCTTAAAAGTAACAAAGGCTTGTAGAGATTAGGTGAGGAATAATTGCAGTGATTTTTTTTTTTTTTGCAAACCTTCTACCTCAGCTGCCATGTAAGAATGAAGGTCCACTGTGGCTAGAGCCTCTGATTTTTTACGAGAAGCCAGAAACTTAGATGTAACATCTCCCAAGAGTTCAGTGCTGGCATCTAGCTCAGACATTTAATAAACACTGTGTGTGGGAGTCCTAGTTGGCTCAGAGGCTGCTGTTTATTACATCCTCTGCACTTTGGTCTTTCCTAGCCAGGCCAGCTGGACTTTGCTCATGGGCTCTGCAGCCAGGCTACATGTTGGTAGGTGTGGCTTGGCCCCTGGCCATGAGAGAGCCATTTTATGTCTCAGGACCTAGTTTCCTTATGTGTACTGTGGGAGGAATAACAGCCCCACGTGGGCCAGTGATTCATTGCACACAAGTGACACTCAGTGAATCCCAGGTATTATAGTTATCTCAGCTAGGCAGGGATTCTATTTTCTCTGAGACCACACTGTAGTGCTCAATTTTATCAGTGCCATGCTTCCTTGTTATATCAAATATTACATGAATTTATTATCCTGAGACATCCTGAAATATATGTGTAAATAAATGTATTGTCTCCTACCTATATTTATAACTGAAAAAAATCAATATAATAGCTTGATTATAAAGGGGAAATAAAAGGAAAGTCCTTTCTTTTTTAACTTTCTGTTGATTTGCAATTTTTTCTCTTTTTTTTTTTTTTTTTCTTTCGCGTGGGGGAATGGAGTCTCGCTCTGTCACCCAGGCTGGAGTGTAATGGCGTAATCTCAGCTCACTGCAGCCTCCGCCTCTTGGGTTCAAGTGATTCTCCTGCCTCAGCCTCCTAAGTAGCTGGAACTACAGGCATGTGCCACCACGCCCGGCTAATATTTGTATTTTTAGTAGAGATAGGGTTTCACCATGTTGGTCAGGCTGGTCTCAAACTCCTGACCTCAGGTGATCCACCTGCCTTAGCCTCCCAAAGTGCTGGATTACAAGCATGAGCCACTGCACCTGGCCAGGAAAACCATTTCTAATAAAATGCTATGTATTTCAATGTGCATATATGCTTGGACACCACTACTAAAAGATATAATGAAATCCATCAGATGCTTGCATCTACTTATAATAAATAAGTTTGGATTTAAGAAAAGAGATATCTGAAGCTGTTCTGTACAAAAAGTACAGAAAAATGAAAGAATGAAAGAGCAGAGAGTGTGTGTACCCTAGAATAGCAACTAGCAGTGATAGTAAACCTGACTTCTTTGTTTATGATAAGAGAAAGAAGGAGATAACACTGTTGAAAAGGGGATTTATAAAATGTAGTGTCACAGTAATTCCCGTAGAGTCCAAGTGTGACAAACATATTTAGGTTCTTAGAAGTGCAGCACATTTCATGGCCTTTATTCAGTCTCTGAATGTTCAGGGGGAATATGAGACATGGAACAATTCTCTGTAGTTCAGGACTGTCCTTGCAAGACATTCAGTGTACCTGGTCTGTGCCCATTAAATGCCTGTGGCATTACTTTCCAGAGCCTGGCCAATAAGAATCACCACACCAACCATAACTAGTTCTTTTTCAGTCTGCTAGGATAGATGGCACCAGCTTATTAGATTCCTTGGGATTCCAAAATGCATGCTGCTCCACCCTTTATTTGGGTGGGATGTTTATTCTTTTTTTTTTTTTTTCTTGAGGCAGAGTTTTTGCTCTTGTTGCCCAGGCTAGAATTCAGTGGTCTGATATTAGCTCACCGCAACCTCTGCCTCCCAGGTTCAAGCAATTCTCCTGTCTCAGCCACCTGAGTAGCTGGGATTACAGTCATGCACCACCACGACCGGCTAATTTTGCGTTTTTAGTAGAGACAGGGTTTCTCCATGTCGGTCAGGCTGGTCTCAAACTCTCGACCTCAGGTGATCTGCTCACCTCGGTCTCCCAAAGTGCTGGTATTATAGGTGTGAGTCACCACACCTGGTTCTTCATTCTATCTTTTAAGGCAACTCTTCCCATCTGAGAGTCAAGGGAATAAAAATCTCGCCTTTGCAGTAGGCAGGCAGCTGTGCCCTGGGTAGGACTGTCCTAATGGTAGAGGAACTGTCAGGGTGGAGAAGGTGGCCTTGCCGAGGTGGGTCCATCCAGCACAATGCACCACAATTCCAGAACAATGGCTGAGGCAGCAGAGTTTGGAGAAGGCAATAACCTTCCTTGTTTTCCGTTATCAGCTAAGTGTGTTTGTTTTAAATATAAAAGCAACATATGCTTATTGAAAAAGCATTCCAACAACACACAAGTATATAAAGTAAAAAGGAAAAGTCCATTCCCCTAGTAATGTTTTCCATCCAAATTTTCTTCTGTATATTTATAGATAGACAGAAAGATAAACAGACAGGCAGAGGATTATTGTATAGACAAAAAGAATTTTTTATTTTTTATTCTTTTTTTTTTTTTTTTTTTTTTTTTAGACAGAGTCTCACTCCGTCACCAGGCACCAGGCTGGAGTGCAGTGGCGTGACCTTGGCTCACTGCAACCTCCGCCTCCCGGGTTCAAGAGATTCTCCTGCTTCCGCCTCCCGAGTAGCTGGGACTACAGGCGTGCGCCACCACGCCTGGCTCATTTTTGTATTTTTAGTAGAAACGGTGTTTCACCATGTTGGCCAGGGAAGTCTCAATCTCTTGACCCCATGATCCACCTGCCTCAGCCTCCCAAAGTGCTGGGATGACAGGTGTGAGCCACTGCACCCGGCTAATAGGTAGAATTTTTATGGGGCTTCGTCTATACATGCTGTTCTCAAACTTGCATTAATGCTTAACCGTAGCCGTGAATAACTTCTCAGGACAATATGACTATTTCTGCAGTGTTTTGTTTTATTTTATTTTTTTCTTTTCTTGAGACAGGGTCTCACTCTGTCACCCAGGCTGGAGTGCAGTGGCATGATCTCAGCTCACTATAGCTTCAACCTCCCAGGCTCAGGTGATCTTCCTACCTCAGCCTCCTGAGTAGTTGGTACTACAGGTATGTGCCATCACACCTGGCTCATTTTTTGTATTTTTGTAGAGACAGAGTTTCGCTATGTTGCCCAGGTTGGTCTCGAACTCCCGGACTCAAGTGATCCGACCACCTTGGCTTCCCAAAGTACTAGGATGACAGGCCTGAGCCACTGCACACAGCATAGTGTTTTTTTAATGGCTGCAGAATTTCTTTCCTGGACTGCTCTTAGACTATGGTTTATTTGACCATTCCTCTGTTGAAGGATATTTGGGTTGTTTCCAATCATTTACTAATTTAGAGTCGCTGAACAACTTGTACCTTTATGTTTGTTCACTTGAGTTTGCATCTCTGTGGGTGGATTTCTAGGGTGGGATTGATGGAGGAAAGGGTTTGTACCCTTTACAAATTGCCAAACCGCTCTGTCTCTCCAAGATCTTGCCAGCTGATACTCCCACCAACGGAATGTGTGAAGCTCTGTGTATCATCTTTCAATTTCTGTTACCTATCTGAAAAGTTGCATAAGAAGTATTGTCCAAATTACCTTAGAAAGGCTGTAAATGTGAGTAGATGCCCCTATTCTTTGGTAACCCATTCATGATTGTGAGGAAAGCAAGTGATCACCTCTTTCAGGACCCCTTGCTCTCTAATTTGTGAGGTGACAGTTGTCCCTGTGAGACAGTTGGCTCTTTCCCATGGAAAGTAAGCCCAGAGGATGGAGTTTTGCAAATACCTGGCAGTGGTTTCCACCTCCCCTGCCCACAGTCAGCCAAGCCCCATGACACCCTTGGTGAGAGCAGATGGCCAGTGTAGGCATCTCCTGGTGGGTAATCCCGCCCCCTGTAGCTTCTGAGCGGCTCCCACCTGTTCTGCCTATTCTTAGCTTCATGCCTGATCTTTCCTGGACATTTGGTCTGGAGATTTTTCTAAGGAAGGAGAGCCAGAGGCAAGAGCATCCTCAGGGAGGGCCCAGAGAAAGGTTCTGAGCAGCATTGGTTGAGTCTTCAAGGAGAAGGCACATTTAGATGTCTCAGATTTGAAACCTTCATGGGTTTCTCCAAGCTGTGCCTGGGAGGTACTGGTCATAATCAAGAAAAGACTGTGGAGCCCCTTCCCAGATGCCACCGACTTAGGGACTCTTGATAAAATTCCAGACATCCTTAGAAGGAGACTGTAACTAGTGAACTATGCATCAGTGATGCCTCTGGAAGGGACCTTGGCACCGTTAGCTCCTGAGTTTTGTTTTCACTATTTTTTTTTTTTAAGGATGAGGTCTTGCTTTGTTGCCTAGGCTGGAGTACAGTGGCATGATCATAGTTCAGTGTATCCTCAGACTCCTGGGCTCAAGCAGTCCTCCTGCCTTAGCCTCCTGAGTAGCCATCATGCCTGGTTAATTTACCTTTTTTATTGAGACAGAGGTCATGCTATGTTGCCCAGGCTAGTCTTGAGCTCCTAGCCTCAAGCAATCTTTTTTTTTAAAGAATTTTTTTCATAAAAAATTTCAAACCTATAGAAAAATGGTAAAATGTAATAGATACTCACATACCTACCACCTAAAATTAACAAATGTTAACATTTTGCTGGTTGCTTCATCTATTTTTATGCTAAACTATTTGAAGGAAAGTGTAGGTATTATGACTTTTTACCCCTAAATACTTTAAATACATCTCTACAAATTAAGTTCTTGTGTGTTTTTTTAAGTATTCTTTTATTTATTTATTTATTTTGAGACTGAGTCCCACTCTGTGGGCCAGGCTGGAGTGCAGTGGCGAAATCACGGCTCACTGCAACCTTCGCCTCCTTCGTTCAAGCGATTCTCCTGCCTCAGCCTCCCGAGTAGCTGAGATTACAGGCGCCCGCCACCACGCCCGGCTAATTTTTGTACTTTTAGTAGAGGTGGGGTTTCACCAAGTTGGCCAGGATGGTCTCGATCTCTTAACCTTGTGATCTGCCCATCTTGGCCTCCCAAAGTGCTGGGATTACAAGCGTGAGCCATGGCGCCCCACTGAGTTCCTGTGATTTTAAGAACTTTTTAAAAGGCAGCAGACCATTCTATTAAATGAGGTATCATGTGGATCCCCAACACAGAGAGTTGAGTTGTGCTTGGGACAGATCTGAGCAGAGATGTCAAGGATAACAGTTGAACGTGCCAGTCTGGAGCTCTGGAGCAGAAGTTGGAGGTGGAGATCTGGGCGTGGGATATGTTTAAAGCCGTAGGCTCAAATGAGGTCACTAAGAGAAAGCGGAGAGGGAGGGAGGAGAGGACACCCCAGGACACTCCGGCCTTGGAGAGAGACCAGCAGAGGAGGCCGAGAGAGCTGCCTGCAGAGTGTGAGGAGAAGCAGGACAGAGGGTGTCTCTGGGGCCAAAAGAAGAAAGTGTTTCACGGGCAAGGGTGTAGTCAGTCACGTCTGCTGTGGAGAAGCCGAGCAAGCTGAGGGCAGAGAGCTGAACACTGGATTTAGGACAGATGGGAAACCAAGACCCAGAACTGTTCATTCTAACATTTAGTACTCACAAGCTACAGATGAGGAGGAGTCGGAGGACCAGTAAGGGAGGGCAACTTGCCTGCGATCACACAACGAGCTAAATGGTAGAGTGAGGACTACAGCGCAGGCCCGCTGGTCCTCCACAGGGCGGACCTGACCTGCCTAACACCAGCCTTCTCCCTCAGGCCGCAAGCTGGATCTTCAGGCCTCAGTTTCTTGCTGGTAATTCCTCTGCAGAGGATCACCAGGTACCCATTGCTGCTGCAGAAAATCCTGGAGAACACAGTCCCTGATGCCAGTGCCTACCCTGTCCTTCAGAGGGCTGTCTCTGCCCTCCAGGATGTGAACACCAATATCAATGAGTACAAGATGCGCAAGGAAGTGGGTAAGGACCTGGGCATTTAAGAGGACACATTTGTGGGAATGCTTCCAGTCACAGAAAATTTATTTAAAATTGGTTTCACCAGTAAAGAGAACGTAGTAGCTTATGTAACTATAAATCCAGAGGTAATGAGAGAGTTTTAGGAAGGGTTTGATCAGGGTGCTGGCTCCATTTCCCTGTAACTCCCATGTCTCTGCTCTTTACTCTGTATCAGCTTCATCTTCAGGCTGGCTTGCCTCATAATAGCAAGTTGTGACTGTTCTAAGACTCACAGCTGCACACCCAGGGTAAGGCAGGGTTTTTTCCCCTTAGCCATGAAAATTAAATCGAAGCTTCTCTTTGATAGGACCCTCCTGGGTCATGTGCTTACCCTGAACTAATTACCATAATTAGGGTGCCAGTAACTGATTGGCTTAGGCCTGGGTTATGTGCCCTTCTTTGAATCGATCACTGTTGCCAGGGGGTTGGAATTCTATAGATTGGCTTGTATCAGTCAGCAACCCACCCTTTGAGCTAAAGTGAGATCGAGCTCATCCAAACCACATGACTGCCACACTGTGGAGGAGAAACCAAAACTGGGGAGGTAAAGAACTGTGCATATATCCGGGGAGAGGGAGAACCCCTGCCTCTCAGGGGGTTCCAAACAGGTAGGTTTGGAAAATGAAGCAGTGTCCCAAGTTAAGAGAAACTCAATTACATGACCGAGACAATATAAAAATGGCAATTCAGCTAATGTTAGTAAGAACTAACTGTGCCATGCTTTTTCCTTTATCGTCATATTTGATCTTTGCACTAACCCTCTGAGGTTGGTCCTGTTAGCCCCATTTCACAGTCAGGTAAAATGAGAGAATACATCACTTGCTTCCTATCACAGAACTGGTAAGGGACAGAGCCAGATTTCTTTCTTTCTTTCCTTCCTTCCTTCCTTCCTTCTTTCCTTCTCTCTCTCTGTCTGTCTGACGGAGTCACACACTGTTGCCCAGGCTGGAATACAGTGGCCTGATCTCAGCTCACTGCAGCCTCCACCTCCCAGGTTCCAGCAATTCTCCTGCCTCAGCCT
>CAUYLG010034472.1:0-25000 GCA_963573385.1 Cacajao melanocephalus | reverse complement strand
GATAGAGAGAAATGCAACTGGGGAGGGGCACATAGTTATTGGTAATGCCCTGTTGCTTTAGCCGAGTAGCAAGTATGTGAGTGTTCAGTTTATTTTTATTCTTTGTACCTTATATATGTGTACTAGATATTTTTACTTGTGTAAAATATTTCATAAAGTTACCAAGGCTTCAAACTCTACTTTCAAAAAAGTTGCCATGAAATTGGTTAATATTGTTCTGTATTATAGAAAGAAGATAGTTTTAGAAACATGGAAACATGGAGAGGAATAAAGGGATTCAACTGAGTTCTAACACATTCTGGAGTAAATACACTTTGAAATCTTTTAATGTGCAAATAACAGAAACTCTTGCAGCTAATACAGACTATAAGCACAAAACCACCAAGACACCAGACGTGATTTACAGAGCAAACTTCTGAAGCTGTAACTGGCAAACAATCAAGAAACAAATGACCAGTGAATTTCTCCGTGGGCAAATAAAAGCATTTTTACTGAAAGTACAATCTACATTTACTGGTATTTTGATAGGCTCTCTCTCAGGCACAACTTAGGAAAGAGACCTTCATGATATCATAAACTATTTTTGAAGACACTGACCCAGTGTGCCGTAAAATGTCCAACAAAATATCAACTACCATCAGAAAAGGTAGAAAATATTATCCAAGGATTTTGGAGAATGAGAGTGCTTCCACACTTGGGACACCGTGTGAAGTTCAAAGTGTTGCACTTCAATAAAAATGTGATGGAACTGGAGAAAACGCAAAAAGATTAAGTATAATGATCAGGGAGATAAAGTTGTGTCCTATAAGGTCACACTAAAATATGAAAGTCTGCCAATCTGGAAAATGGGATTTGAAAATGAATACTACTAAAATGTATCAACTTACTTAAAGGTATGAATGAAGTAGCCACCTGTTTGCGGAATGGAGCATCCCAAAGCCTGAGGTAAGGAAGGGGAAGCAAATACACTGAAAGCCTAAAATGTACTAGCTACCCAGTAAGGTGCTTTCTCACACATCGGTTTAGTTTTTTAACACTAAAAGTAATTTTTATAGACTAATCATGTGAAGCTTGTTACTTCAAAAGATGCTGCAGAGTCAACATATAAGTTGGCTACTTCTGTATTTTTACTTCTTACCCTTGTTCGTAGTCCTATGGCTACATTTATTTACTTAGGAATCTGTCTTCCCTAATTGTCCTTTAATTTCTTTGAGTGTATCATTACTTCTATTTCATCTTAAATGTGCAGCACACAATACCCAAGAAGTTTGGTGAACATAATATGTTACTTATTATATAAAATGATGAATGACTAAAATAGCTTTAGATGCAAGTCCAAAGATGCATTAATGGTCTGCTAATGAAATAAAAGATTTAGGGGAACATGCCTAACTTTTGATACTAATGCCTGAAAAAATCGAATCACTCCAAGATGCTCTACTATAACAATGAATTTCCTGAGGGGGACAAGTGAAGCAGTATAGGGTGGCAGTTTTACGCTTACTACACACTAACAAAATATACATAGCTGAATAAATACAGCATTAAATACATCCCTATGCAGCAGATAACAATTATTTGGAGAGTTCCATTTTATCTTCCGCTAGAATGTTTGCGTGAGTCAAAGACCCATGAAGGAAAAGGTCAATATAGGCCTCAGGTAACAAACCAGTTGAAGAATTGATCAATAAACTAATTTGATTCAGCCAACACAATGGACATTATTTCCATGGTTCTAAGACTAGATTAATTTAAGCTAAAGAGTCGGATTTTATTGATTTTTCTATCCTGACTTCATGTAAAATAGACATTGAAAAACTAATTTGATGTGGAATTACTGAGACTAGAAGAAGCTTCACATCTAATGAAATATAAATGGGTCTCTGTGGCCAAAAATTTTCAGAAAACATGGCTTAGTATCTCAAGAATGGTTTCAAAGTCACCTGGAAAGAGGATTTAAATGCAGCAGTGTTGCAAAACTCAGGAGTAAGCATCTGAAGAAGAGGAGAAAAAGTCTTGGAACAGCAAATTTTCCTCAAACAGATGATGAGGATACAGGGTGGGGGCTGGCAGGTTAACGTCGGTGTGCTGTTTTAAAAACTACAATTATGTAGTTAAATAACATCCTTTGTGTCCCTAGATACTATGCTGTTCTTCCTTTTAACTAAATGGAGACACTTGGTTTTTTCCCTCCTGTAGTAGTCATCTTTTTACATCAGCACCTATGATTTTTATGATCCTCACAAGCTCCTGCTTTTGATGCATATCTTGGCTTTCTCTAAGAAACTATTCAGCCATGAAGGGAAAGTGTATTTATTCTCATCCAAAACTGCATAATGAGTATTTGTAAGACATCTATGAGTTAAACAAAAGCCAGCATTTTATGAATAGCCAAATCTGAAGTAAGACAAGGTAAGCAATGAGTGAGGGTAACCCAGTAACTTACTAGCAGAAATAATTCCTATCTACTCCAGTAAATCTTGCTGTTACTTATCTGAAATATGTTGACAGATTACTTGATGATGCAAAAGCGTCCCCTGGATCCACACACTGCTCAGTTCCACCATAAAAGGAGCAATGCTTTACTTTTTGGTTTAGGCTTAAATTACATCAGTAATACATCAACACATACTTTTGAGGCATTTCAAAGAAGGCTAAATCATCTATGGTTATCCTCTATCTTCTATCTCTGTTGTCTCCTCTCTTCTTCTTACTCTTCTTCCCTTTCCCTCTTTGGAGATAGGGTCCCACTCTGTCACCTGTGACACAGGATGGAGTACAGTAGTGCATGCTAGGCTCCCTGCAGCCTCAACTTCCTTATCTCGAGCAATCCTCCAACCTCAGCCTCCTGAGTGGCTGGGACTGCAGGTGCACACCACCATGTCTGGTCAAATTTTTCATATATATATATATATATATATATATATGTATATATATATATTTTTTTGCAGAGATGGAATTTTGCCATGTTGCCCAAGCTGGTCTTGAACTCCTAGACGCAAGCCATCTGCCCACTTCAGCCTCCCAAAATGTTGGAATTACAGGTGTGAGCCACTCTGCCCAGTCCCTCGCTTCCTTGTCAGAGTTAGAAATTAGGTTTATTCTCCTTCCAGACATATCTATACAAACATATACACACACTTATGTGTGATTGCACATAAATATAGCTACAGAAACTATGTGGTATCTCATAAAAGGTATGTGATTACTTTTTTTTCCCACTCAATGCATCTTAGAGGTGGCTGAGTTCTAACTCATCTGTGCTGAGCTTGATACAGATCTAACTCATTCCGTTTAACTGCCCCATAGGTGATTTCCCATTAATATGGGAGGACTTTTGCTTTTGTTATACGGCAGTAGTTATTTTTATGCTTACCTCCTGCTAGTTATACTCAAATAGAAATGCTGGGTTAGATAGACACTTCTAACTCAATTATTAAAGTGGTGGTACAACTTGTAATTCCACCATCAATGTGTCAGAGTTACCCCCACACTCTCACCATTATTGGTATTACATTTTATTTAGGGCAATTCACTTTGTCAAGTCTTCTTTGAGCCCCTAAGTCTAGTTGTTTTTATAGGCAGTAATAGGTAAGATAGGCCTTAAAAAATAAAGGACAAGAAAGCAATTTACACTCTCTTCTGAGGCTGCTGGCAGTTGGAGAGTTTACTGAGACACAGCAGGGACCCACTCCTGGGGGCCTGTCAGGTATCATTCACCTCCATAGCATGGAAATAAAGGAAAACTTTGAATTTCTTCAAGAGAAATTCTTGAAACCTACCCAGCCTTGAGAAGTAAATGAACAACATGATAAGCAAGAAGGCAGTAGTAGCTTCAAACAATAGCCAAGGAAGGCAGAGTCACCAGAATGTTTATTTCTTTTTAGAAACTGAAGATAACATCTTAACACACATCCCTGAGTTGTTTTTCAGAAACCTGCACCTCCACAAAATGGATCCTCTGGCACATAGACCTCAGATAAGGGGGAATCTGAGGATTGACCTCTGACCACTGCTCTTTGGTCTCAATTTCTTTCTGAGGGGCCTGGAGGAGGTCACGTCCATAAGCCAGTGCTAACATTCTTTTCTGCTGACCCTAAATTTTTAGATAACGCTCTACCTCCTTAACCAATTGCAAATCAGAAATCTTCAAATCTGCCCATGCATCTGTGGTTCCCCAGTTTGAGATGTCCTCCCTTTTTAGGTCAAACCAATGTATAGTCTCGATGTGCCAATTTATCACTTTGCCTGTGACTTCTGCCTCCCCACCTTTGAATATCTTTATCTGTAATGCATCAGGGAGTTTGGCTCCTAATCATTAGCCGCCTGATTCTCCTTGCTTGGCGTACTGCAATAAATGCCTCATTTTCGCTCACTGCAATCCTGATATAAGTGTTTGGCTTTGCTGCACTGGGTGAGTGGATCCAATTTGGTTGGATAACACTAACAGTCATCTCTCTCAAAACAAATAGTGTACACCTCCTCTTCCTGGTTTTTGCTGATGTTGCCTGGAAATTGAACTCATTCATGTGCCCTCCTATTCCCTCTCATCTTAGACCAACCACCAGCACCCCCAGCCAGGAGGCCCTGTGGGCCCTTGATGACTCCTGACTGAAGGTACACTAGAAAACCAAAGCAAAGTCTTTTTCCAATTGCTGCTCTTCCTATTTCCCAAAGAATCACTAATAATAAACCATCTTTTGAAAAGAAACCTTGTTTATATCATACAATATGTAACAGACCTCTGCCTTTCCAGAAGCCAACTGTCAGAACTACCCAGTCACTTAGATGAACTTCCTAAATTATTCATTCCATTTTTTTGATTTTCCTATACATGCTTAAGAGTTCTCAATAAGTATATTCAAGTAAAATGTACAAAGGAAGAAATCTCCTCAAAACAGTGTTTTGGGAGGGGATAATAAAGAGGACTGTTGGTGTGGATGCATTCGGAGTTCTGAGCTGTATGTCCTCTAAGAGATTCATCAGAGCACAAAGAAAACATTACAGACGGCAATGACATGTTTAACCAGTGAATTAGAGCACCATTAAAAGTGCAAATCCGAACATCAGCATCTACCTTTCAGAAGCCCAGAGAAAGAAAGAGGAATCCTGAAGCTCTGTGTTCCTGCTATTATCTCAGATTTTAAAGTATGTATCAGAAGAGGCTGACTGTTACAAGGAAGGTAGTCTATAAGAAAAAAATAAGTACATCTTTTTGAGCTACATGACAATCCTTTGTGACACCTATACTTGGCTAATGTAGGACACTCACTAGGCTGAAAACATGTTCCCTTCCCTTGCTTCTTCCCAAATTTCCCCATCAGCTCCTGAATGGAAATAAAATTGTTTAAGTCCTCTGGGGATCCTGGTGAAACAACTCTAAAAGTGCATAGACACATTTGACAGATCCCTCCCAGGCCTCCTTCATCATGTTTCAATGATTATTCTAAGCAAGTATTAGAAAACAAAGGATCAGAGCAGGAGAAAAGGGAAAACAAACTCCTGCAGTGCCCTCCCGCTAAACAAAGTGTCATTTTTCCCCAAAGACATCTAAGCCACTGGGCAATTTGACAACTAGGTTCTTGTAGAAGTGTTCCTGAAACTCCCAGGCTTTAACAGTGAAGAATCTCAGCAGCTTAAGGAAACAGAAGTCATAGGATGTTCACGTCACACTTCGGTACATGGTATGTTTTGTTATCTCAGGTATTTGAAAAGTTCTATGAAAAACTAAATGTGGTACCCTATACAACTATGCTAACAAATTTGACTTTTTTTCACTAACATATTTCCCTGAACTATTTATTATTCATTTAAAAAATATGAAGTCACAGAAAAAATTCTCCAACTTAATTGGGTCTAAGTGAATGCTAGAAAATAAGGAATCCAGTAATCTTAGATTGAAACATACCTGAAAAGTTTTTTTTTTGCTCTTCTTCCTCTTGAGGGAGGAGAGAGGAAAAAACTTGTTAACAAATTAAGATTAAGGTTTTATTTCGGTATTTATGTTGCCTTAAATGGATATAGGAAAACCCAGGAACATGGGTCTAAGGTATTTTGTTTTTATTATTTGCCCAACAAGAGGATTTTGTTTATCTGAGATATCTGGGTGAGGATTATCAAAACCTTTGAAGCACAAACTTAATACCTACCTGCACACAAAGACTTTTCATAAAATAAATTAATAGAGAAAAACCAAAACCTTTCTTTGAGCAGAGCTTTTTAAAACTGAGAGAGTACTTATCATCAATAACTGAGTGTTCACATGTTAAGGATCATTGTGCCATTTCATATGGAATTAGCTCATTAACTCAAATACAATACAAGAGTTGGAGACAGGTAGGAATAGAAGGAAATGTATGCCATCTATATGATGAACAATAAGCTTATCTGGAAATTTTAGATCATTCAGTATTGGAGTGGCCTTCTACTAACACAAACCAAAGATAAAGACATAAGCCTTACCTTCAAGGAGCTTACACTACAAAGGTAACAGACAATGTATGGCACCATGTTCTACCTGATGTTAGGGATAGATAAGGGGGAAGAAGTAAGGTCAGAGAGAGCTCCCTTTCTGGGAGAAGAGGGGATTTCAGGAGGGCTTCAGCAAGATAGCAGTTCCTACATGAACATTTCCTGTCTACTTAAGGCCTGCCCTTTGCTATTCTCTTTGGATCAGAGCTCCTACCCAGAAATAAGACTGCCTAGTAGAAATGGGGGGAAAGAAATGCAACCATGAGGATCCCTTAGTGTCTAATGGACTCCAGTTTTATGTTTTATATTAGTCAATCTCAACCTGCTCTTTCTACCTCTGACTTTCATTGTGATATTATTGACTGGTGACTGGCTCTGCTTGGAGATGTGAGGGGAGTTTGCACAGGCGCATAAATATTCATTTCAAAGAGAGTCATGAATAAACTTCCAGTGATGTAATACAACATCCAGTTCCAGCAAATAAAATCAAGAGTTTGAAAAAATGTCATCCCAAAAAGTATTTTTCAAAAGAATACTAGTCATAAATCAATACCCTTAACATACACACAACAAAATGTAGTTGTGAGCAGAGTTCTTTATTACTATCAATCATTAGAGTTTGAATATTTTTCATTTGTTTTTTAGAGACAAGTTCTATGTTGCCTAAAACTCCTGGGCTCATGTGAGCTTCCTGCTTCAGCCTCCCAAGTAGCTGGGACTATAGATGCACACCATTGCATCCAGCTTTGAATCATTTTGGCCTGTAGTCAGAAATATCTTAATATCCATTCTGTAAAATGAAATTGGCAACAAATCCAAGAATGAGTAGAACATTAAATTTTTATACAACTGTACTTTTAGAGTGAATACCCACAGACTCACATACCCATACACTTCTACAACCCATTTAGTGCCTTTCTGCATATCCTCCTGGATCCATCAGAGATCTATCTAGCTGGTAACTATGGAACCTAGCTGTTATAAACTAAATGTCTGCATCTCTCTCTTCCCCTAAATTCATAAGTTGAAGTCTAAATCCCCCATGTGATGGTATTTGAAGGTAGGGCTTTTGGGAGATAATTAGATTCTGAGGGTGCAGCCTTTATAAATGGGATTTGTGCCCTTGTAAGTAGAGGGAAAGACCAGAGCTCTCTCTTCCCATCACGTGAGGATACAAGAGAAACTAGCAGTTTGCAACCTGGAAGAGGGCTTTCCCCAGAACCTGATCATGCTGGCACCATGATCCCACACTTCCAGACTCCAGAAATGAGAGATAAATTTCTGTTGTTTATAAGCCACCTAGTCTATGGTAATTTGTTATAACATCCAGAATAGACTAAGATGCCAGCAAGTAAGACCGACATTCCAATCCTGGTTCTGCCACTAAACAGCTGGTAACATACATAACTACCAGCCTCAGTTATATCTTTTATAAATCCAGATAAGAATATCTGAAAGGGTTATATGTACATAAAAGCACTTAATAAACCATATATCTTGTGTAGTTTTTTATTAAACTGACTTCAGTACAAAAGAGTTACACCCTTACATTAAAAGGATGGGAAAGTACTACTTCCAGGAGCAATATTTTTTTTTAGCAACTGGCTAAAAAATATGGAATAGTGCCTATAGCCTGCAATCTGTTGAACTCAGGAGCAAAGGTCCATCTGCACTTCTGAACCTGGATCCATCATCATCTGAAATCTGGAAGCCAGGCTGAAGAGCACTAAAGGACCACAGGGGATGCCCACATTTGCCATGTTTTCTTAAAAACAAATAACATTTTTCAACTAAGTGATTTCAAAGTACTGAAATCAACGTATGTTAAAGTATTAATTCTATCCTGATATTTTTTCTATTTTGCTTCACCTGTCAAGAAGTTCATCACTAAGTTTTATGTCTACTTTACAAAGAATGCTTAGCATATACGTTTTGCTGTAACTTTTCTCCTAACTCACACTACCTCCCTCTCTCATTAAATACCTCTTTCAAAACAGTGATACTGATTTGTAGCTTTAATTAAGATCTTTGATCTTTACATAAGATCAGAGAGTCAGGGAGATCAATTACGAACAATGTAGGAACATATCAGTACATCTTCTCTAAAGACGTAAAAATTTAAAAAAACAAAACAAAACTGAGTTTCAACCTACTAGAAGCTTCAGACCAAATGGTGTCAGAAAACAGACTGTAGACTACAGCAGAACACAGGGTTACTTAGTTGGTGTTTACTTCTGAATAGTTAGCTACCTATTGTCATCTCCTTCTTGAATCCTTTGCAAACAGGATTTCTTTTCTCTCTGTAATTTTAGATTTCACAAGAAATTTACAGGCTGAGTCAGGACTACATGTGGCTCCATCTGCCAAGCAAGAAGGCTGAACTGTTTTGGAAATACAATGACGACAGGAGGAGTCAATTTCCCAAAGCCTCTCCAGAAAACAGACAGACTACAATTGCTCCGGCTAGATTTTACATTCCTCAAAGCCACAGGACAAGCGAGAACATTTATCTTGAAAAGCCTCATTAACAGAAACATATTATGCAATTCTGTATCTCCTTTAGGGGGCTATTAAAGTCACTTACATCAACAGAGTTGCTGAATAAATAAAACGTGGTGGAGATCAACTCTACCACACTGGATTCATCCATGGTGCACTTTTAAGGAGTCTGTTGACTGTATGGCCACACGAAAGGACAGGTAAGTTAAGAAAACAAGGGCACCGGGCTGATTTCTGTAGGTAAAGTAACTCCCACGTTCACATCTTCTTTTTTTTTTTTTTAATGTCGCCAGGCTGGACTCAAACTCATGGGCTCAAGCAACTTTCCTACCTTAGCCTTCCAAGTAGCTGGGGCTACAGGCACACATCACCATTCCTGGCTTCCCATCTTTATCTCTTGATAGAGGCCCATGGTGCTCATCATATAAATAAGATATGATAAACAAGATAAATAAGACACAGAGGAATTCACATAAACCCTCATGTGATGACAGATAATCACTCTAACGGATAAGTGAGCCCAGACCCAGTCCGATATGCCAGGTGGGGCTTCAGAGAGGACTCTTTTCATAGGCTTCAGAGAAAGAACAATTTCCTTATATATGGCTCAATCAGGCAGATGGAGAGCATGTACTGAGCTATAGTCGCATGCTTATCTGGTCTATACTGGCCAATGGCTCAGGAGAGTAGCCGACAAGACTAGCACCCGGCACTGCAAAGGGCCTCTTACAAAGTGCCAAACAGTTTTAAGTTTGTTTTGAGAAAACAGAAATGTGAAGTGGTTCAGAGAATTCCATAATCAGGTCTTTAGAAAAGTACGTCTACAGGCAGTGTAATAGCACCCCAACTAACCACAATTGTCTACATGCCAAGCAATGGACTAAGGGCTTGACGTGTCCTGTCTTCACAACAGCCCTGTTGGGCAGGCAATGTTATCCTCTTTTGTAGGTAAAGAAACAGGTGTTCACTGAGATGACCTGACTTGCCCAAGGTGTCATGGCTAGTAGTGGCAGAGCTGGGACTCAGACCAGGTTCTCATTCTGATGCCTGTGCTCCTAAACACTCTGCTTTACTGCCTGCAGTATTTAGGAGGAATGAGTAAAAGAGGAGATCAGGAAATGAATGAACAGCTTGCAAACCACTGCACTAGTCTAGCCCAGAGACAAGGGACATCTGAACCAGGGCAAGGAGGGTGCAGCAAGAGTACTGGCAAGGCATGTTGATTGACATGGCCAAGAGCTGCTGTCTAGCAAACTGATCCTGGATGCACTGGAGGATATTTCAGGGCAAAGTGTTTTCTTACTTAAAAATTTTTGGAAGAATGCTTCAACTAGCTACAAGCCTTAACTTGGAAATTAAAGTCTATAATCAATTATCATTTTCTACGGCAAAAATAGGAACAGTTAAGAAATCTTGTGAACAAAAATGTCTTCAAAGCTTATTACTCACTGTAACACATTTTTGCATATTCCAAATCTCGGGTGCGTAAGACCACAATGAAATTCTACTTCACATCCACCAGGATGGCTATGACGATATTTAAAAAAAAAAAAACTGGAAAATAATAAATGTTGATAAAGATGTGGAGAAATTAGAATCCTCATGCATTGCTGGTGGGACTGTAAAATGGTGCAGGCTCTGTGGACAACCGTTTAGTGGGACCTCAAAAAATGAAACATAAAATAACCATGTGACCCAGCAACTCCACTTTTAGTATATATCCAAAGGAACTGAAAGCAGGGACTCAAACAGATACTTATAGGCCAATTCACAGTAACGTAAGGTGGAAACAACCAAAGTATCTGTCAACAGATAAATGGATAAACAAAGTACAGCATATACGTACAATTGAATTTTATTCAGCTATAAAAAAGGAATGAAGTTCTGATACTTACTATAACATGAGTGAACTCTGGAAACATTTCGTTAAATGATTTAAGTCAGACACATATAATTTCAATTATATGAAATGTCTAGGATAGGCAAATCCATAGACACAGAAGGTAGATTTGAGATTACCAGGGGCTGCAGGCAGGGATAGAGAGTTATTGCTTAATGGTTGCAGAGTCTCTATTTGTGGTAATGGAGGTGTTTTGGAAATAGTGGTGATGGTTGTAAAACATTGTGTAAGTACATACTACCACTAAAATTTAACCGTTAAAGAGTTAAAAATTATTAAAATGGCAAATTCGGTGTTATATATATGTTACAATTAAAACCCTGTTGAAATAAAATAAAAACACTAATGTGCAAAGTTGCCTCAACTACTACAAGAGAGAATAAACGCAACCTATCTTGTCTTTAGGTCTATGTCAAATGCAAATACACTTAGAACTAGATGCCTCTAAAATATATTATTCAAAACAATTCAATGGCTTCCTGCAGGCTAATATTTAAACTATTTTACAGGGGATATAAGGCCTCTCCTGATCTGATTCCTACTTACCCCACCAAGCCCAAGCTCATCTCCCACAATGCCTCTGCTATCTATAAATTTATGGCCTCACAGTTCAGAAGTGTCCCAGGATGTCCCAGCTTCTCTCCTCTCTCTGCTTGCCCATGCAATTCTGTGCACTTAGAAGAGGCTTACATACCCTCTTCTTATCACCTAGCCTAATGAATCCATGGTAGAGGCCACTGCCTTGATTTATCCCTCTGCAATGGCAATCTTAATATTCCAATTGCTCATTTGCATGTCTATATTCTACTACTGTTACTTTATTAAGAACAGGAAATAGGCCGGGTGCAGTGCCTCACGCCTGTCATCTCAGCACTTTGGGAGGCCGAGGTAGGCGGATCATGAGGTCAAGAGATCCAGACCATCCTGGCCAACATGGTGAAACCCCATGTCTACTAAAATACGAAAATTAGCTGGGCATGGTGGCATGCGCCTGTAGTCCCAGCTACTTGGGAGGCTGAGGCAGGAGAATTGCTTGAACCTGGGAGGTGGAGGTTGCAGTGAGCCGAGATCACAGAGCAAGACTCTGTCTCAAAAAAAAAAAAAAAAAAAAAAAAGAAAAGAAAAGAAAAGAAAAAAGAACAGGAAATATTTCACTTCATGTCTCTCTGCAAGGACGAATATTCCAATAATGTTTTTAAATAAATGAGCAAGAGAGTAAACCCAGCACTCAGCTGGAAAGATTCTGATCCCCTGCATTCTAGTCACTCACTGCTGCTGTCTCATTGTCCTTCAATGGATACCAAGTTTAAGTATGAATACCAGGTGTCAAGTAAAAAACAACAACAACAACAATCTAAGTCAGAAAAGCCACAAAGGATCACCCGTACCATGAGACTATCCACACCAACTGGAACCTGAGGAAGTTCTCAGAAGGCAAGTGGGAAGCAGTTTATTGAAAATGTGCTCCATGTGAAACAGAATTGCTCAATTATAATAATGAAGGGAAGTCACACTGCAGTGAAGGGAAGCAAAATCTTAAGGTGAAGAGAGAAAATGTTAGTAATCACTCAATACTACCAACCTGAAATGGGTAATTTGATGATTCCTATGTAAGTGTCTGTTTTCGAGCAGAAGGTTTTCCACATTTTATGTAATTAAATTAAACCTCCTTTAAAATCTATCCATTTCTCTTTGTTCTGCTTCTAAATACATCTGATAGTTGGGTTACTCTGAATCTCTACCTAACAGATGGAACTGACATAAATAGGGGATTTTCCGGTCATTAGGAAATAAATGCTTCTAAATAAAAATTAACAAACTAATACTCACATTTATAAACTCCTGTGAGTTTGGTCACTGTGAATTAGGGCCTCATCAGCACTACGCAGACATAATTAGAAGTGGGCATTTGGTCCTTTGGCACTGAGAATCACATCCTGAGTAATGATGTCTTTAGAAGGTTATGGCTCTTGCTTATAGCTAGCATGAAGATTACATGAAGCAAGACCTCAGCCTGGTCACCTTCCTTCCTCCCCTCTGAGAGGCTACAGGGTTGCCATACTCCCTAGGTTTCCCTTTTCATCAGTAGCTACTTCGAGATCCACTCAGTTTTTACTACATAAAACGTGCCCATGTTTACCACTGTTTCTTTCGGAAAACTCACTGCAAATCCCCCACAGCCAGCTTGAAAACAAACTTTCTGACCACTTTTAAGTTGCAGTCTATTGCCTTTGGCCAGATTGGATGGGACTCACTCCTGATCACGTGTCCATTGAATTTCCATGCTATTGCTAATGAGACCCTCTTTTACCTGCATGCCAGATCCTTGTAGAATTAGACACACATATCAATATCCCATCCTTCTCATTTTTGGTAGCTTATCAAGAAGCCAAGGGGAAGCCTGAGCCATTGCTCCGCTGTGGCATCCTGGAGCCTTGCCCAACACTTGGAAATGACCTTGTGTTCTGGATCTGACCTCATGGAGGCACCACCTGACACCACAGCAGGCATTTTGCTGGTCTTTAAGGCATTCCAAATAGAAACAAGCTGAACTCTGCTGTGATTCAGTCCCCAGTGGCCTAGCAGAGTAGTTTACCTAAAGGTCACGAAACATTTCATCAGAACCTCACGGAAGTTTTAACATGCTCATTTCAGAAGGATTTGGCTTGGCCAAGTCCCAAGTGTTCAGGGACAGAGAAGGCTCACAGATGGCATTGAACAAGTCCTCACTCATGCTCCTCATCTCTCACACCCGAGGGCTGAACCTATGTTGCAGCTGACGCTACAGCAAGAGTGGTGAGGAACAAGGCCTAGGCCTGGATCTCAACTCCTGCTCCCTGACTTAGCCACAATGCACAAACCTGGGATTGTTACTCATTCCCTTTGAGTCTCTGTGTTCCCAGCTTTAATGCATGCATTACATATAAATCCTGCAGGTTTGAAAAGCTGGCCAAAAGAGAGTACTGCTAAGAAATAATCATTACAAGCATGACAGACAGAAACTTGTTCCTTACTAATTGCTGAGACTGATTCATGAGCCTGGCTCCCTCTAATATGCTGCCCATGTACCTGCTCTCTCTACTGACTGGGCTGGCTTCTCCTTGCATCCCTTCCATTTTAATTTATCCATTTTAACTCCCTCAGAAAGCTGTGGGGAGCTGAAGTAGTAAGGAGGCAGCAGCTCAGTGGGGTTCTGGAGAAATTGGGGGCTGAGGCCAAGCCCACAGAAGCTAAAATGGAAAAAAAAAAAAAAAAACAAAAACCACACACACACACTCTTGGCTTCAAGTCAAAGGATTTTAAATTGCCATTTTTTGCAAAAATAGGCTCTGTTTATTCGGTGGTTAAATAAAAAATAAAAAAGACAACACTGTTCATTCAGGGGTGATGTGAAAAATGACAGTAATTCAAAGCCTTGGATGCCTCTGAGTCTTTTTACATTGTGGCTGCTTTGTGGTCACTGTACCAAGAAAAACACTTTTCACAGTCCCGTGGCTTTGAAATGAGATGTCCCTCTATGTTGGTCTGTTGTTTTTAATTTAATTTGTTGAATGCTAAGTGTAAATCTCTAGGCACCAGCAACTATGATAAAAAGCACGGCCCAGCCTGACTCTTGAAGGACCTAGAGAAAAATCAGGTAAAAGTTGAAACCACTCTGTGACATCCCTGCCACTCCATCACCTCCATTCCACATTAGCCTCCCACCCCACCCCATTAGGATATTTCATTATTTAATCTCTTTTTTTATAGCATAGATTGAGATAGAGTTCACATGTCATACAAGTCATTCTTTCAAAGAATACAAGTCAGGGGTTTTCAACATATTCAGAATTATGCAACTTTCACTGCCATCTGATTTTTAAACACTTTACCACTCCCAAAAGAACCACCTTATGCCTTAGCAGTCATTCCCCATTCCTCCTTACCATGAATCTACTTTCTGCCTCTATAATTCATCTATTCTGGCCGTTTTATAAATAGAATCACACACTATTTATCCTTTTGCGACTGGCTATTGAAGTTCCTTTCAATCTCCTACATATGCTTTTGTTTCTCTAGCCTTCCCTTATAATCTAGTATATGCTTTAGGGTTCTTTTCCAGGTTTTCTGCTCATTCCACTCTTCACTTCTTGCCTTGATAATCTCATCCCCTCCAAAGGCTTTCATTCCTTTGGTGAAGTCTCCGATCTTTACCTCCAGCCTAGATTTCTCAACAGGCATGGCCTCTTGGGTATCTTTCTTTGAATTTCTCATAAAGTTGGAGGTCTAAAAGTAAGCTTATTGTCTCCTACTCATCTTTCAAAACCCCCTCCTCTGCCAGTGTCCCTTATTTCACCATCCACCTGTGTTTGAGAACCAGAAACCTAGACATTATCCTCGAAGCTTCCTTCTTTTGCCTTTTTATCTACATTGAATTATCACAAAGCCCTGATAAAATTTCCCAAACCATACAGATTATTTCCATCCTCAATGCCATTATCTTAGTCCAGGCCTTGGTTTTTCAACTGGATTCTTGCAACAACTGAAAATTGGTCTCCATGCTTCCAGTCTTGTCTCCTTTCAACCTATCTCTAGGCTCACATTGATCGATTGCAAAATCAGCTCTAATTAGATAACTTCCTTGCATAAGGTTCTTCTAAATACCTTACACAATTAATAACATCTTATAATATCTGTCCTCTGCCTCTTTCTCTAGTCTCCTCATGCACCCCTTTTAAATTCAAAATTCAGCTTATTTCCCCTCCAACTCACCACGATCTTTCTCAGTTCCAGGCCTTTATTGCAGAAAGAACAAATGAATAGTAAGTGAAATTCTTCCTCTCCTCCCTCCCCAAATTGAGGTTTTTGGCCTGGATAACACATTCAGGACTCAGTCATCTTTGTAAGGTAATTTTTCCCTAAAGAAACAAGACCCCAAGAAAAATTTAGGAGCACCTCCTCCTCAGTCTCCAGCACACTGCATAGTACAATGTAGGTACTCAAAAATGCGTGCAGAATGACTGCTTCCCATCACCGCAGGTAGGTAATGGACATGGTGGGATTTCATTTTACCAACAGTAGATTCTGACCTACATTATTTTTGCTTTCCTACTTCTATATCAGCATATTTCATCAAGGGGCCTTATCAGAAGCAAACACCTTCCTTTCCTGTAAGGTAGGCAAAGAACTAGACAAATAGCAGCTCAATTTTTAAAATTTGTGGGGTTTCTTTTCAAAAGGGGAAGGAAAAGAACATGCTGCAAATTTAGAGATCTGATTCTCGTGCTCCATCTGTCCCCGACTTGCTTTGCTGAAACTGACTTCTTGTGCCTTAACTTTGTCTGCAAAATAAGGACAGATTCTACCTTATCAGGATGTTGCAAGAACAAATAAGGCACGACAGGAAGGTATCTCCACTCTGAATGGAGTGGTCTACAAGGAATCCAACAGAATCACCTTGCTCTTCTATGTCAATATAAAAACATTAATCAGCTTACAAAGGAACATCACAAACAAATGTATTATGCTTTGTGGGACTTATAAACAGGGCCTGGGCTTTAGACCCTATAGTCACCTACTAAACACTCAAACCCTTGACACTGATTATTCTCTGGGCTGCTTTGGTGCAGCTAAGGAGGAACTCAATTGTAGTTTCTTTTTAAGCTTTGCTGGATGAGCAACACATCCATTTCCCCTCTCCCACTCTCTATGCAGTGCAAATCCTTAAAACAAGGTTTGATTCTCCAAAAGAGAAAGTATGATTATGGTAACACATTAAGAATTGCTGTGGAAAGTCACCTATTGTCTGATAAATTCATAATTATAGGTTGCATCTCCGTTCTCTTAGAGGCACCATAACAGTCTCTTAGTTTTTAATTCTGCTGGTGGAGAGGAAGACTTTAAATCATTTAGGAGGCCAGCTGTGTTGTACTTCAGCTGCAAAATACGAAAGTTCTCAAGTGTGCTTGGCATATATTCTGAGCTGAAGCATACGCTGCTTATGCAGGCAAAATGTCCTTGTACTGCAGATGCCTGGTAAAGTTACATGGGGATTTTATACATATGTAGTATATCAACGCCAGCACCCTCACTGATGAGTACACACTGCATCACTTTTTCCTTCTGTTTCACGTCTTGTAAGTGGGCACCAATTCAACTTGGTCCCATACCATCATGGAATTTTAGAATTAAAAGGAGCCTTAGCCATAATCTAATGAACGCTAAGTTTTAGAGATTAAAAAAATGAAGCCCCCAAAGCGTCAGAATTTTATGTGTTCACACTGTCAAATAAAGGTACTATTTGTGCCTTAGGATTGACAGAGCCCTTCACCAGAAAGGTTCTTTCTTCACATCTTTTCAAACCAAGATCCAAATGAAAGCATGCAGATTAAAAATACATGAATGATAGATGGAAGGAAGGAAGGACAGGAGCCAAAAGTTTATGATTAGAGGCAATAGAGTCTTATGTCTGATTACTTCCTGGTACACAGTACACCTCCAAAAGCCAACTTTTCTACCTGAAATGGGTTTCCCACCCCTTCCAGAAAGTCAACGGCAAGCAGGAACAGGACCATCACTTCTAAAATGAGTTGGTTGAATAATTTCAATGTGCTTGGCCTCTATTACTCAAAGAGACAGAACTGAGGCTTTTGGCAACCTCAGTTTCTCACAGTGGCTTTTTCAAATTTCCCTGGTTCTGGTTTACTAATTCTTGCTTCTCAGTCCCTGACCAGGCTTCCTCAGGAAGCTTTTCCCATTCATTATTCCCTCTATGTTTTATCTCTAATCTCTTTCTGTTTACTTGGTCCTGCTCCCCTGCCCAAAGGCCTAACTGTATATAAAGCACATATAAAACACATAAGCAGGATGGCTGTGTACCACACCACACCTCCTTGTCCTCCCATCAAAAGCCGCTCACCTTTCTGCCTTTGCCTGCACCTTTGAGCTTCTGGAAATAAAGGACACTGCCTCTTCCTTACTTCAATTAATTCCTCAACTCACAGCATTCTAGTTTCTGCTGTCCTCATGCTAGCTTATTGCCTTGATCTCCAAAACAGATTTCCAAATCATGTCTCCTATACCACCTAAATATCTTGTGAATATGTTCCCTTGGCTTCATCCCTACTCCCAGTGTCTAAAGTTAGGGCTTGGTTTTTCTGGAGTGCCTTCCCCAGTTCCTTAATTACACTGCTTCCAGGGGGTAGTTGTCTTAAAATACAAATCTGATGTCACTGCTTGTTCAAAAATCTTATTGACATATCACTATAGGTTAGCCTTATTCTAGAAGATAAAGTCCAGTGTCTCCAACTACCATTCCAGGGTCATCTTTCCTCCACTTGATACCCATCTGGCCATCCTCAACTCTTGTTGAAGCCCATTCTGTCCAGCTCTTCCATTTCTCACCATCCTCCCTTATGCTTTTTCCTTTACCTGAAAAATGCTCTTGCCATTTTCTCTACCTGGTCTATTTCTACTCTCCTTGAAAGCCCAGTTAAAGGCCAATAATGAGTAATGAAACTGAATCAGTAATTTAAAAAAAAAAAAACAAAAAAACCCTACCAACCAGAAAAATCCTTGAATCAGATGGATTCACAGCCGAATTCGATCAGACTGACAAAGAAGAGCTGGTACCGATCCTACTGAAATTATTCCAAAAAACCGAGAAAGAGGGACTCCTATCTAACTCATTCTATACTATCATCCCGATATCTAAACCTGGCAAAGAAACAATAACAAAGAAAACTATCCCTAGTGAATATAGGCCAATATCCCTAATGAATGTAGGCACAAAAATCCTTAACAAAATACTAGCAAACTGAATCCAGCAGCACACCAAGTTAATTTGCCATGATCAAGTGAGCATTATATCTGTGATGCAAAGACATTTCAACATATGCAAATTGATGTGATTCACCATGTGAGTAGAACTAAAAACAAAAACCATATGATCATCTCTATAGATAAAGAGAAAATGTTCAATAAAATCCAACATCCTTTCATGATTAAAAACCCTCAACAAAGTAGGCATCAAAGGAATATACCTCAAAATGATAAGAGCCATATATGATGAACCCACAGCCAATATCACACTGAACGGGCAAAAACTGAACAGGCAAAAACTGAACTGGCAAAAACTGAAAGCAACATCCCTGTGAACTAGAACAAGACAAGGATGTCCACTCTCACTGCTCTTATTCAATATAGTACTGGAAGTCCTAGCCAGAGCAATCAGGCAAGAGAAAGAAATAAAAGGCATTCAAATTGGAAAAGAAGAAGTCAAATTATCTCTCTTCACTGAGGACATGATTCTCTACCTGGAAAACCATAAAGATTCTGCCAAACAACTCCTAGACCTGATAACTTTAGCAAAGTCTCAGGATACAAAAATCAATGTACAAAAATCAGTAGTGTTTATATGCAACAATAACGTTCAAGCTGAAAACCAAATAGATAATACAATCTCATTTACAATGGTCACAAAAAAAATACAATACCTAGGGATACCTATAATCAAGGACATGAAAGATCTTTACAGGAGAACTACAAAACACAGCTGAAAGGGACCATAAACACAAACAAATGGAAGGACATTCCATGCTCATGAATAGGAAAAATCAGTGTCATTAAAATGTCCACATTTCCCAAAGTGATCTACAGATTCAATGCTATGCTATCAAATTACCAATATTATTTTTCACAGAATTTGAAAAAACTAATCCTAAAATTTGTATAAAACCAAAAAGTGCTGAATAGCCAAGGCAAGACTAAGCAAAAAGAAAAAAGCTGGAGACATCACATTATCTGACTTCAAACTATACTACAAGGGTACAGTAACCAAAACAGCATGGTACTGGTACAAAAATAGAGACACAGACCAACAGAACAGAATAGGGACCACTGAAATAAAGCCATACACTTACAACCAACTGATCTTCAACAAAGTCAACAAAAATAAACAATGGGGAAAGAACATCCTATTTAATAAATGGGCTGGGGAAACTGCCTAACTACAAGCAAAATAATAAAACTGGATTCCTACCTCTCATCATATATAAAAATTAACCAAGATGGATTAAAGACTTAAATGCACAACCTCACACCACAAAAATTCTAAGAGAAGACGTAGGAAATACTGTTCCAGACATTGGCCTACACAAAAAATTTATGACTAAGTCCTCAAAAGCAAATGCAACAGAAACAAAAATTGACAATTGGGACCTAATTAAGCTAAAGAGCTTCTGCTCAGCAAAAGAAACTATCAACAGAGTAAACAATGAACCTATAGAATAGGAGAAAATATATTTTCAAACTAAGTATCTGACAAAGGACTAATATCTAGAATCTACAAGGAGCTTAAATCAAGAAGAGAAAAATAACCCATTAAAAAGTAAGCAAAGGACACTTCTCAAAAGAAGACAATTAGCCAAATATATATATATATATATATATATGCCCATCATTACTAATTATTAGAGAAATGCAAATCAAAACCACAATGAGATACTATCTCATACCAGTCAGAATGGTTACTATTAAAAAGTCAAAAAAATAACTGATACTGGCAAGGTTCTAGAGAAAAGAGACCGCTTACATGCTATTGATAGCAATGCAGATTAGTTCAGCCCTGTGGAAAGCAGCTGGAGATTTCTTAAATAACTAAAAATAGAATTACCATTTGACCCAGCAATCCAATTACTGAGTATATATCCAAAGGAAAATAAATTGTTTTACCAAAAAGACACATGCACTTATATGTTCACTGCAGCACTATTTACAATAGCAAATACATGAAATCAGCCTGGGTACCCATCAATGGTGGATTAGATAAAGAAAATGTAGGATATATACACTACAGAATACTACATAGCCATAAAAAAGAATAAAATCATGTCCTTTGTAGCAACATGGATGCGGCTGGAGGCCATTATCCTAAGCGAATTAACACAAACAGAAAACCACGTGTTCTCACTTACAAGTAGGAGCTAAACATTGGCTACACATAAAGATGAGAACAGTGAACACTGGGGAATCTAAAAGGAAAGAGGGAGGGATGCAGGGAGGAAAGGAGAAGGGAGGAAGGTGGGGAGAAGGGTTGGAAAACTACCTATTGGGTACTATGTCCACTATTTGGGTGAGGGGATCATTCGAGACCCAAATCTCATCATCACATCATATACCCATGTAACAAACCTGCGCATATACCCCTGAATCTAAGTTTTTTTTTTAAAGGTAAATAAATTATGCCTTGTAAAAAACTGAATAAAATTAAGTCTAGTCCAAGTGTTAACTCTTCTCTGAAGCCTCTGCCCACTCCCTGGCTTGCAGGGGTCTCAGGGTCCTTCCCCTCTGTTCTCCTATAGCACTGGTACACGTCTCTCTTGCAGCCCTTGCATACCATACTGTAATTATGTTTTTTAACAAGAGTATCTCTTTCACCAAATGGTAAGCTGCTGAATATGTGGAACATATGGAATCTTTATTCATCTTTGTAATTCAGGTCCCTACAGTCATACAAATTATTAAATGAAAGATAACAGAGAAACTATGGGAATATCTGAAAAATTATTTTTACAGCTATATACTCACAAGAATATCCATGCCAGTACTATCTTATAGAAAGACACTGCTAGACACATGTAATTTTAACTTTTCTAGTAGCCACAACAAAAAGTAATAAGGATTGGTAGTTCAGTCTTATTTACTCAACCCAATATCTAAAATACTATCATTTCAACTTATAATCAATAAAAAGCTGTCATTCTTGGGATACTTTACATTCTTTTCTTATACTCAATCTCTGAAATCCACAACATGCCTCTTATAGTTACCACATCTCAATTTGGACGGGCCACACTCCAGGAGCTCAATAGCCACATATGGCCAGTGGCTACCATACTTGACAGAGTGGCTTATTAGTCCAAACGCATTCACATATTTGAGGGGGTGCCCATATACAGCCCGAAAGTTATCAGGCACAGAGATGACTGGCAGGTTATTGATAAACCACTGAAATTACTTATTAAAACTTCAAGGTGCCTCTCGGGCATGACACATCCTGTCACTGCTTCCGAGTCAAGATTCAAATATTGCCTAGCTTCCCTCATACCCAAAATGTTGAGGAAGCTGTCTTTCTTGGCCTGGGAGTCAGAGTTTTTTGTTACATATTTAGAACTATAAGCAAGATACCCATGGAGGCCTCCTGACACAGTCTTTTTTCTCTTTGGTCTCGAGGACTTGAGCTATATGGACCCAGCATACAGCACAACTTTCTACCACAAGCTTACCATACCACTCTCCAAATCTTTTTAAAATCTCAGCTCATAGCCAGTCTTTGGCTGTTTTTAATCATATGCTCTTTTCTAATTTTTGCAATTTTATCATATAATACTTTAAGTCAATGAAAAGTTTTATAATTTTATAGTATGACTAACTAATTTGCTGAACAACATGGGGGTGGAGTGGAATCTGGGACACCTGAAGGTATCCATGTATAACAAGTAAAAATAGAAAGATTCATTAGGTAATTTGGTATACATTTTAATTTTTTATTTGTATAGCAGCATTCATTTTAAATGCATTTGAGAGATGTTTCACTGATGCTAATTCTGAGAAACCTCCTTGATGGCCTGCCATGATACTTGGAATTCCCTCTCCTTACTTTACAAAAATAGCCATTAAGAGCTTTTTCAAATATAAATATGACAGTACTCTAAGTAATGAAGACTATTACTAATCATGGTAAAAAGTTAATAGGATAACGAATCCCAAGCACATGGGGAACAAGACAGGTAAACTTCGACGGGGAAGGTGGCAAAGAATGCATCAGGGTCCCGGAATAGCATAGGGCTGAGTGGGGAATAGGACCACAGGGCTGCTGTACAGCGTGGGGGCACCGGTCACCGGGTAAGGGCTTCATTTGACCCACTTTGCAATTTTATGGGGTGCTGACTCTGCAAGTGATGAGAAGAGGGGCTTTCATCAGTCCTAGACCAGAAGTCAGTCTGCAGACCACACATATCTCTTTTCGTGAAGATGACAGCCCTGGCTGGCCTCATTCCTCCTGTCCCTAAATCAGAACAGTGGTATCTTCTTGACCTGCTAAGAAAGCTCTCGGGAAGCACACAGAAAGCTCTCAGTGGCAATGACAGGGCTGTCTTGTTTCCTCTTCCCACCTTTCCTCACGTGACACTTCCACTAGGAATTAGATGGTTTTCTCTGCTTTGGTTTAAGAGTTCTTCACACCCTTTTGGAAGTCGCACTTGTTATAGCATCTCTTTCTAATGTTCAGCCTTTGATAAGGTTCTAAAATACGACAAACTCTTGCCCAAGACATAAATATTTTGAGAATCCAAGTCAGTGAGAAGACCTATTGACTAATAAAAATGTGTTTTAGGTTTTCTAGGAAACGCAAACTCCCTCCCTTTTCTCAAAGGGCATAACAAGGCCTCTCCTAGAAGCAGACATGTCAGAATTCAAGAGGTTGGAAGAAATCTCATTTGTATTTCTTCAAAAGAAGAGAACCATTTTATCAATGAAATAATATCCTTGGAATTACACCATCCTTATTATCAGGATGGTACACTTGTCTTTCAGGCCCAGAGATGGGTAGGCCATTTCTCATCCTCAAAGAGAACAGAAAGAGAAAGGTGGAGTAAATAGGCTAGTTTCTCGAACAGAATTTTTTTCTCATCATCAACACTCAACCCCAGCTGCCATCCCCCAGGAAGACTGGCTTTCCTCCTCCTTTGCCTGACACAAATGCATACAAACTTGATTTTCTCCATTTAACAAGCAAATCTGTTTGCAAACAGGAAGCTGTAGAAGTGGGAGGGTGTGAAACAGGCAAACCGGAGGACAGTTCTGAAAATGCACCAGTGGAATGGGAGCTTGATTTAGCCACAGTACTCAGCTTCAGAGAGCTACAACCAAACCAGCCCATCTCCAATAGTGCAGGAAAAGGCCTGAGTCCCATCCTTCCGAGCCTGGTGACAAACCCTAGGCCTGGAAGAAAAACCATGAGGTTTCCTCAACTTTCCCCAGAGAGCAGAGAGACTTCTGCCAACACACATGGCCAGGGTGGCTTCAAAGTGATCCTACTGGTGACAACCAAATTATTTGATGGAAATCCACATACCACCACCTGCTGTCTCTCCAGAGGCCTTAAATGGAGCCAGGGTTTCCACTGCCAGTTTGTTTCCTGCTGAGAAGAGTGGCATCAATGCCCAAATTCAGCTTGAGAACATACCTTTGGCACTTGGAAGAGGTCACTGGCAAGTCACTGCCCAGAACAACGCATGGCCTTCCCAGCCTCAAGCCAAAGTTACTAAATTGAAAAGCTGCATTCCTTCACCAGAAATTACTCAATCTATAAGATCATGACTGTATCTGAGAAGAAAATAAGCCTACCTCATTTCAATGATAATATTTATAATCTCTTATTTGCTTAAGTAGTTAGTAAGTAACTAAGAAACTAGACACAAAGTAGTCTAGTGAATGGCAGCACCAGGTGTGGCTGCCACACAAGGAACCTAAATTGGATATTACCTTCACAGTAACATGAGATTTCTTGACAGACAACTGTGACAAATTCTTTCTTGGGGATTAATTCGGCTCTAAAATGTCTTCATGGAGCTGATTATTACTACAGAAAACATCGAAAAAATAGAAAGGACAGGGTAGACCCTTGCCAAATATCTGACAGTCCTGTCCCTATTTATTTTTTATGAGTTTATCTTTTCTTTATTGCATTTTAGGTTTTGGGGTACATGTGGAGAACATGCAAGATTGTTGCATAGGTACACACATGGCAGTGTGATTTGCTGCCTTCCTCCCCATCACCTATATCTGGCATTTCTCCACATGCTATCTCTCCCCAACTCCCCACCCTCCGCTGTCTCTCCCCTATTTTCCCCCGACAGACCCCAGTGTGTGATGCTCCCCTCCCTGTGTCCATGTGTTCTCCTTGTTCAACACCCACCTATGAGTGAGAACATGTGGTGTTTGATTTTCTGTTCCTGTGTCAGTTTGCTGAGAATCATGGTTCCTATTTCTTGAGGCTTGCTGCTGAGGCATGACCATCAGTGTGGTTTGTAAAAAGCCATTACTGTGCAACCAGAGGTAAGAGATCAGTATAGAACCATGATTTTCAAA